>JZKD02S1597336.1:74753-114420 GCA_000966675.3 Picea glauca
TGGTAACAACATGTTTCACTTTCTTATCTTCCTCGACATCCTGATAGTTGAAGTATTTGTCTAGAGCTCTAATCCAGTCTAGAAGTTCTTCAACATCTATGTTTCCCTCATACATGGGAATGTCCATTTTTTCCCTAGCACCTATCCTTGCAACAACCCTGAATAGGCGTACTTCTGTAGCATCTTCGACTACAACTTCTTCGTTTATAGCTTCATTTTCACTTTCATCTTTGTTGATATCCCCAATGTCAGTTGTGCGCCTTTGTGTTGTCTCCATAGCATCAAGCTTGGCATGTAATTCGCGCATTTCTCTTTCCACTGCTGGATCACATATTTGCCTGTCTCTTCTTCTCGGTGGCATGGCTGTAAAATTCCTCCTTTCTCTCTGCTACAAGAAGAAAATAATTTGTTCTGAGCTTTGATACCACAACTGGCGTAGACCCCCTGCCCTTGGGCCAAGATTAGCACATGATCTTTTCTGAAACCAAACCAAGAGTTAATTTAAACCTTTTTTTTAAGCCATGAAAGATTTCAGGCTTCACGAGTTAGAGGTTCTTGATGTAATGTCACAACTCTTACAATCGTCGAAACATGAAATGTCAACGAAGGTTCACTCCTCCAACACGACAAGCACACGCCACCTATTACTCACTAGTTTCAGCTTTTGGGACTTTGAGCGAACAACCAACAGTCGTTCCTCTTCCCTTATGATTACCCGAACTCCAAAAATTTTCCTTTGGCAGGATCGACGACTGTGAGCCTCCCTTGATCCAATGGTCTCAATATTTTTGAGATTTTGCGAACCGGGAGTTTGAAAATCTCGACTGCAAAATCACGTGTCGTGCCAATCCCCGAATTCTTGAAATAGTGAAATTTGCACATGAGATCAACGTCTCCTGTTGATTCCCATATAACACCCGCTACTCCTCCTGAGATTTTGATTGCTAAAAGACGCTCAACCTTAACTTCCTCACAGATCTGCGCGATCCAATGGTTCACGAAATTTTGGTACTTTTCCACGAAGTGTTTCCACCATTCAATTCCACACCTGGTAATCCCTTTCATGACTTGGGAATTAGAGTGACCAAGAATTTTGGCCTGCACTCCAAACTTACGAATCCCAAAATTCACGAAATGATCTAGAGGCTCAACTGATCATGATCAATGGTTCACGTTGATTCTTGATATTAGGGTGGTGGTTCGTTTAACTCCTAACCACCTTGCAACTCCTCTATATCCTATGGTCCTCGTGATTTTGTGAGTTCTCCATGAAGAATTCTGACCACCCGATTCACTTCTCAATGACTTCTGTCCAAACGACTCAGTGGTCTCCCTCCTAAACTTGACTTCTATGACATGATTTCGATCTCCATCTCCCTTTGAACACTTCAAAGGTTTTATCCTTCATGAGCTTCCTCTTATAACTCAAACTTCCAAAAGGACCCCTGCACGCACTTCTTGCGGCAAACTTTCAAATATCCTCTGGTTATTTGAATCGTCGACCCTTTGCACTCTTTGCAACCGTAGTCTCTCAATATTCTTCCTGGATTTATAAAATCCAAGGTTTCAATTGGCCTATGACACCTTGCATGGCTCTATGCTTCACCTACACTTCAACTGGTATGAGAACAATGATATCTCTCCTGAGCTTTCTGAGATAAAACTTAGACCCTAGTCAACGCACACCTTGTGGATGTTCATTGCACTCCTTACAGGAATCCTCATGGAGGGAAACAATTGAAACTCATTCTTCTTCTCTTTCAACAAATCATACACACAACACAACATTGAAATAAATGCGTAACAGAGAAACAAATCATCTGTAAACATAACATTCAACAAATGTAAAAAATAAGCATCATAACACCATGAAAGTTGAGTCAAAGCTTCATATATTAACTCAAGTGCTCCTGTACATGGGTTCTCCTCTACAACTCTAAAGATTATGAATTTTGAATGATCATAAAAATTACAATGATACAAGGGTGAGGGTGTCTATATCTGTTTTCCCTCCTACGCTTCTAAACTGTCTAATCTATTAAATTAAAACTACCTACTTTCATTCATTACGCATAAATGCCTCTACATTCAACAGATGAGAGCAATGCTCAAGATCAATTTACAACATCTAGATATAAATGTAAGTATGCTTCCCTTATCTATTTCATTAATGTCCATCCATTAATCTTTAAAACACTTCGAAATGTGTGCGGGTGCTTTTCCAGCTATCTTCCACCTTTATGTTGCTTGGCTGGTTGCGTATGATGATCCTGCATCAGAAAGAAACATAGTTATGTGTCTTTGAGCACAACAGAAGCAGAGTACATTGCGTTAAGTATATTAGTCCCTAAAGCAGTGTGGCTTCACAATCTCCTTGCATATTTATCCGAACATGTGCTGGATTCCACCATTATTCATTATGGTAACCAAAGTTATATGAAGATCTCAGATAATCCATTGTTTCATGATAAATCAAAGCACATTGAGATCAATTACCATTACATCTGAGACATGGTGAAAATGAAGGAAGTATTGGTATAGTACCTTCCTATAGATGAGTAGGTTGTTGATGTTCTTACCAAACCAAGATGAAGTTCAAGTACTTCTGTCACAGACTTGGCATGACAGAGAATTCCTCCCTCATTGAGAGGGAGTGTTGATGTTTGGACAACATCGGGAAGATATTATCTTAGAATAATAATTAATAATATAATTATTGATTATTAAATATCATATATAATAAGTAAATGATAATAATAAATAGTTATTTAATATTCAAGGGATGCATCCTTTCATAGATGGTCACCATATGTTCCCTATATATGGAACACTTATCATTATAATAATAAATCAATCACATCTTATATGAAGAAAAACAACAGTATTGATGAGAATATTTTGGATGATTTTATAAGAAACCTTGAGAACATAACATAATTTCAGTATAGCACACCACCCAAAGATTGATGGATAAATCAAAATAATAAATTAGATATTGAAAGGCATGTTGTGAATGCATGTGATGGACCGAAAAAACCACTATGAAGGATATTTCCCACTTGCCAAATTTTCATATAAAATAGTTACCAAAGTTTGATTAAGATGGCACCATGTGAATTCTTATTTGGAATACCATTTAGAACACCTCTTAGCCGGTAGATGCTAGAGGATAGAGCCCTAGTTGGACCAGAAGCAATCTAAGAAATGGATGAACCAATGAAGATGATTAAGATAAGAATAAAAGAAGCACAAGACAAATAGAAGAGTTATGTGGATGCACAAAGAGTTAATATAAATTTTGAATTTTGGATAAGCTATTTTTGTGAGTGAGTCTACAAAAGAGCTTGATTAAATTTTGTAAATGAGCTAAGTTGTCACCACAATATGTAGGAACTTTTGAAAGTTTAGAAATAAAGAGACCAATTACTTATCATATTTCATTATTATCATTGTCACTAAATTATATGCATGATGTCTTTCATGTGTCTGTATTACATCATTATATTATTTATCCATCTTATGTTATTAATTTGAGTTATTTGTCGATATTGAACAAGGGGGCCCTAATGGATAAACCGATCATAATTTTAGATTGGCTCACTCGATAGCTTCGACATTGTCTGGTAGATCATGTAAAGTTATAGTGGGATAGTTATAGTCTTAGTTCTACTACCTAGGAGGACATAGTAGAGATGCATCAATAATTTTCATACTTATTCTAGAACTTCATGACAAAGTTTCCTTAAAATGGGGTGTATGTAGTGTCCCATTTTAATTTGACCATTGAGATGGATTGGACATTATTATTTGAGGGAATTTGTTTACAAATTACCCGATTTATTAATTTATATTATGATGTTAATGAAACTTTAATTTTTAATTAACTTCGTTTAAATGATGATTACTGAATGTGTTTATTTAAAAGTTTATATGATAACATAGATGAATTATACGTGCATTGATATAATGTGAATAATGGTATCAATTCATATGATTTGGATAAATTAACATGAAAATGTTGAAGACATTAACTTATAGATGCTATTGGTGATTTTCCTAGTGTGATAGGAAACCACGCAAATGTATTGACATGAGATGTCTTCAACATTACACTAGAATCTATATTAAGTCTAGGAACCATAAAAATTATATGATCATCTTATATTTTGATTTTGGTTTATGAAATTATTGATATGTTGATTGTATTGTGAGAAAGCACAAGAAATTTTCAATTGATTCACATATGAGTAATGGACATGTATTGAAGCATACCAAGTATACTTACGAGAGGAGGAGCACCATCCCCATTTCCACTCACTAGCACTCATTTTCTAAGGATTGAGTTGAAATAGAGAAACATTTACTCTGAGGTTGCATGTTGTCATGAGGGTAGGTTGTGGATTCAGTCACTCATGAGGATAATTGGGGGGAGTGTAATAAGGTGATAACCTTATTCCTCAATGACCATTCATATTTCAACAAAGGGAAATAAATATTTACTTGATATGGTCTTCATTGTTGTGACATTTCCCCATCAAGAAAAAATGGATGCTTGAAGGGCATGTGAAACATGGAATCCTTGGAAATACAAAAATGTAATTCTTTAAGGGCATGAGAAACATGATACCCTTGGTATAATTTATGAATTTCCAATTTCATAGTGAAAATAATGTTAAATTACAAAGTATTGGACGAAACTACTTTAACATCTGTAGTTATTGATTGAGAAAATAAATATAAAATATACATTCACTAGAGAGTACTTTAACATCCATAGTTATTGATTGAGAAAATAAATATAAAATATACATTTACTAGAGAGAAAAGTACATTAAATGATAGTAACATAAATAAACATATAGATAAATTAGCATTCTTTATCAAGAGAGAAGATCTATTTAATTAGAAATTAATAAGAAAACAATTGCATGCAAGAAATGTGCATGAAATGAAAATAAACTAATTATTAATTAACTAAAACTAGTTGCTAGCTCACCCTTAAATCAAGGGGAACATGAGCAAAATTTCAAATTTAAATAGAAGTGTGGAAAACTAAAAAGTGGATTAGAATAAATTAAAGAAAATTGATAAATAACTAAAGTAGAAATTGCATGTGTAACCACTAAAATAGGAAGAGATGAGAAGATTAAGGAAACACTCATGAGTGAAAATAAGAAATGTGGTAGTTAAATGAGGAACATTCATTATTTTATATATTAAAATAGATAATTACTTGTGCATATGAGTGATACATATTAAATAATTAATAATTTGGGAAAATACATATTTGCATGAGTTGGACAAGTGACATGGCCACAAAACCTATAAAATGAGAGTTTGGGCTAAGAGAAAAACACGTTTATGCACCCCAATGTTAGATGCTTGTCGTAATAATTAAAAAAAAAATCATTAGTGTTTGTTGAGAGTTTAGTTTATTGAAGTTTGTTGAAAGCTCAAGATTCTTCTCAATCTTAGCAACTTCATTCTTCACTCACATTAGTAGGAGTTGTACCTTTCATACAACTCCATTGTAACTCATAGCTCAGGGGACCTTAGGAGATTGGGCTCACAAAAATCAAATTCAACAATCAAGTTACAATTAGAGGATGTGATATGAGGAGGATTCAAAATAATTTTTACATATTATTTTGAATATTTACCATTGTGAGATGTGATATGAATATTTTGTTAATTAAGGTTGTGGTTATCTTCATTATTTGTTAATTTTTAAGAATGTATTGCCATTCAAATTTTTTATGAATTGTTAATTTGAACTCGTTAGAGTTTTATTCTAGAACCATCATATTATCATTATATGATGGCATCACGTGATCTCCCTAAACAATAATTTGAAGGAAGGATTCATACATACTTCATAGGTGCTAAGTTCAGTATAATCTCTCTCGATCAATAGAGTACATTCAGCCTCACGAACTAAAGTATAATATATTAAAAATCTGAGAATTGGATATA
Organism: Picea glauca; assembly: GCA_000966675.3. Taxonomy (NCBI): domain Eukaryota; kingdom Viridiplantae; phylum Streptophyta; class Pinopsida; order Pinales; family Pinaceae; genus Picea; species Picea glauca. The sequence goes on from JZKD02S1597336.1 coordinate 80,727, forward strand.
CTTAGAGTGCATACATAAACGTATTGTAAAAATTAAGAATACATTGCTATATCTAATGTATTCAAATTGCTTCAAGATGTATTATAGAGTAGGGAGAAGATAGAAATGCCTTCAATCTTCAATCCCTGTGCACAATACTCAGTTTAATAGCATTACTTCTATAATTTTATTTTTGAAATGTTTTACTGTGTACATAGGTTATAGGAGGTTGATTTAGCGAATCCATTGAACCGATATGTGGTAACTTTTTTGCATTAGGTAAACACCCAAGTAATTATGAATTACGTGGTTTGATAGAGCTATGTGGTAAATATATAACCTGTGTACACTCTATATACTATGTGTAGTGTTATCGCGATTGAGACACTATTACTCAATGTCATTAAAGTGATATTATTTAGGATTTGTACGGTGAAATTATGAGGTATATATATATATATATATATTTTAAGGTTTATATAAAAGAATAATGAAGAAAATGATGAAATTAATCTATGGAAAAATATTGACATATTTTTATACTTGGGTTATTGGGAATATTAGTATTTAATGAATTTTAATCCATTTGATATATTAGTAACATTATTAGAAATAAATGAGTATAAAAATGATGTGTTTCGTGTAATGATGTTTAAATCTTTTTTTACATAGTTTTCTTAATTATTTGCATTTAAGGGTTTGTTATAGCAAGAATTGCCTCACCATTGCTATCTTGCATAGAGGGCCTTTTCTCATTTCCTTATGGAGACTTTTTATCCCTTTTTTATGAATCTAGAGCTAAAAATATACATTTTTCCACATATACGCTCCCTCACTGCTATGCAAGATGCGTATACGCTTGTTGATCCATTACAGCTCGCGTATATCGGGATTTGTGCCAAAAAATACAAACTGAGGCCGGGTTTCCATGTCAAGACAAAAGACCTCTGATCCTTGGCCTTCCCTACACTGGAAACGTTCCGACTCAACCCTTCAATTGCATTCTGAAGGTTATAAAAGAACAATTTCGAGCTATGGAAAACGGGGAGAAAGCATTCAACTTTGAGAGAAAAGTTACTTTGGAGAAATTACTTCATATTGAGTCTGCATCCCTTTGTCCCTCAAGTATGAATACAATGTTCAACCCCCAAGCTCTTCCCTTATTATTGAGAGGACCTCTTTGCCTCTTTCTCATGAGATTTCCTTTGGTGGAGGATTGAAGTGGTGGGGACCTAGTTGGAAGGAACTTGGTTTCTTGGTTTCAAACCGTGCTGACACGGAACTCTGTAATGTTGACACTTATGTTGATCAATTATTAATAGAAATACTCATTTATCGTCCTATTGGTATCTTGCAAATATATGATTATTATCCATGGCCGTGTTTGTAATGTTTATTAATGGATTATGCTATCTGATGTGCTAACCCCTTTTATATCATCACTATATACTTTCTTTGCTTGTTTGTTGAAAAATTCTCGCAGGTATAAAGCTTTGGGTCAAAGTACTCAACGATGGAACATCATCAAACATTGGATCGAGGTAGGTCTCTTTCTTGTATTGCACATTAGTTTATATAGAATATGTTGGAATTGAGTTGATTTATGTAGTCATACTTATCTGTTGTGGTTTACCCTTGGCCATAGAGAGTTTTTCCCTTGTAATAGAAATGGTGACTCCATTGGGAAGAGATCTTCCTTCTAAGGGTTGAAGTATTTTTTCTTCTTACATTACTCTTTTTCCATTGTGTTTCTTGTGGTATCACTGCTTGACAGATCTTGTTCACTTTGAGTCTGAGTTTTCATCCTTTAACCCTTGCCTGGCCTTGTTTTAAACCATATACACCCCTTTTTCCTTGACATTCACATATACACGCCTGTTGCCTCACTACAAGAAGTGTATTGATGCTTTGTTCTCCTGAACAGTTGCGTATACCACTTCCCCTTGCTTGTTTTCTTGGTTGAGTGACTGTTGGGTAGGATTTAAAGATTGCTAAGCCTTTTTAGGTCTCTGTAGTGCCTGTTGAGATTATCTGGGATGACAGAAAGCCTGTTTGGAGTTGAATTTTTGGGTGTAGTCTTTCTCTTTGTTTTCTATTTTTAATTTTTCCTTGGTTTCGGGGTTGTTTGCTTGGTTGCCTGGTATTCTTCTTGAGTTACTACTTTTATACACTATAGAATTCATCTGTCAAGTTGCTTATCAGTCCATGCATTTTCTTTTTAGAATATTGAAAATACAAAAAAATAGGCATTGCTCATTGATTGGCATTTTTGTCTTTGAATGTTCATCATTAGCTTAGCACATTTAGCGAAAAATCATATTTTTCTTCTGAATTTCAAATTTGAAATTGGAGACTGCATTGTTTTTATTAGCATATCATTCATTGAAAATTTAAAGATAGACTTTGCATTGTATCCATATTTATTTCCTGGTAGAGTCATAACACCATTAGTTTCACTTCCATACCTTTTTTAGTAACCATGACCAATAAAATTTACGCTTTAAACTAAAATTGATTAGTCATGATTTTATTTTTAGGGTACATAAACTAGCTTAGGATTTAGTGCCTTGGAATAGGATTTTGTGAGTAAACTACTCCAAGGCAATTAAATCAACATATGTGTCTGAGACAGGAAGTTGAGAAGTCCATTGTATAATTGGTAATATCAAGAGGCTCCGCTCACACCAGAGTTAATCATGAGGCCACGCGAAGTTAGTTGAAGGGATAACCCCTGGATACTCACCTAGTGTTAGAGATATTTCTGTGGATTTATTCGTATTTGGGGATCTTTCCAGTGCCCATACCTCTATGAGAGGTGTTGATTTCAAGGTTTCGGGATTTTCTACCATGCCCATACGGTGATCCGAACTTATGACTCCTCGTTTGTGCATCAGTTATACAATGGTTTATTAGTTGTTTGACTTAGGTATCTCATAGGTTACTTGTAGGGGTTATTCTGATTGTACCTTGAGTCAGATAAGGGTTGGATAACAAACAACCTTTATGGAGGATTACCTCTCTGGGGGGATCTAACCGACTGGTTGTTAAGCCCACGAGGGCCCTTATAACTAATTATGTTACCTCCAAACTTAAGCAGGGAGTCTCAGGTCCCTCTTAGATGAGACATACCTTCTTTAGCGAGGGAGGCCACTCAGCCACTTTAGCCCATTTGCATGCATATTGGTCATTTCACTTTTAGGTATGCTCTTTGATTATTAGTTGACCATAGGTTTTCGTGTTGAGTATTTATTATCATGGATAGTGCAGTTCCTTTTGCTCCCTCGTTTACTGCTGCCCCCCCATGACATTCATGGGGGGAAATCCGTTTGAATTTTATAATGGTATGAAGAACTACAACACTCAGTCTGCACCTTGGGTGTCTAGCCATTTTTCTGTTGATATGCCTTCCCCCGTGCAACCCTCTCCCTGGCCCACATATATGAATCCTAACATTGGATGCGGGGGCACCATGGCTCCGATGCCTACTTCTTCGTCTGATATGAGTCATGTCCCCATGGGAGGTTGGAACCTTCCTCCCTATGGATCCAATACTAGCTATGCTCTTTCAAGAGCCAGTACTCAAATGGGTGCCTATCCCACTTATTACCCCCCACCCATGTATCTTTCATCCGCAATGTCAGTTCCTTCGAACATTTTTTCCATGACAAGTCCTCAATTACCACCAGGTATTTCATATGGAGAGAACCAATTTTACAACTCAGACTACCCTCTTTATGGGGACCCTTCACAAGGGGGAAACATATATCCTCACTCGAATAATCCTTATCCTACCTTGGTCTCTTCACAGACCCCAATGAATATGCCCGTCCAAACCTCATCGGACCATTTTGGCATGAACCAACACCTTTTTGGGCTAGGGAAAGAGGTACACCAAGATCCTTCCTGGCTTGCAATTTTTCAAAATCAATCTTTCCCCGAAACATGAACTCAAATTCCACCATCTATCGCCAGCCCAGTCACTGTCAGTCATACTGGTGCTCCATTGCGAACCTCTACCATTCATGTCGACGATGGGTTGACTTCTTCTCCAAACTACACCGACAATGTGCCCCCAACCTCTACCAATTATGTTGGGGGCACCATTATTTTTTCCCTGAATCATAACCATGTCACATCTCCTGCTTCTATTCATCATACAGGAGACAACTCTCTTTTCCCCGCTAGTTACATCGAGAAGCCCAAACGCCTCAAACGTACACCTAAATTCTTTTGCAGGACTTGGGAAGGAAGTCACCTTACTCGTTTGTGTCTAATTACTATCGAGATACCAAAGGCGTGGGGCTCACCCAAGAAACCTACTAATTCTAAGGCATCTGTGGTTTCTCTTCATACCACTTCTCCCTTTATTGTCTCGGTGGTTCCACCGACGTAATCTTTTACCAACCTCACCCGCTTTGTTAAGGGTGAAGCATCTCTTGCCCCCATTACTATGCATCCTCTTTAACCTATAAGGGAAGAAGTGGCCATGCCAGTGCAATCTCTAGTCAAACCGACTCTCCCTGAAGAGAATGATGCACCTTTCAGCCATGTCATCAACATTTCACACCTTCCCCCTTCTGAACAAGAGAGACTTATTCTTCCCCCGAATGCTCTTCCTCCAAGTCTTGACGAAGTTTCTTTTGATTGGGACGACCTGATGGGACATCCCATTCCCCCACCTATGTATTTTCCATTAAGAGACATTATTTGAACCATCACGGAGACTATATCCTCCGTTAGCACCTTCTCCTCCTTGACTTGGAAATCTTTGGGTTTTCCCAAGCTCTTGTCAGCTATCCGCAAGATACTGACTTTCGACAAAAATACGGGATGAGAGCCTTGGCCTCCCCCTTTACACGTTGATTAGACTCCCAATAACGAGTTTCAGTTAAGCTCTTTTCCGACTCGTCCAAAAACTGAAAAGATCGCCGAGTGATTTGACCCTTTCACACTCGTTAAAATTGGATTTGAAAATCATGAGTCCTAATTAAGCTCTTTTTCGACTCGCTATCAAAAATAGAAAAGATTGCCGAGTGAACTTGTCTTTTTCACACTCATAAATTTGATTTGAAAAGACGTATATTTGGAACAAGTTTACCCCTTTTTCACACCAAGTAGACTAAAACACATAAAAAGGGACATTTTTTTGCGTTAAGTTGTGATTTCATCTCATGCCCTCGCTTGTTGTATTGAGCCTTTAGTCAATTCTCACTTTGTTTTATAAACCATTGCCTAAGCAGTTTGCATCCTCAACTAAGTAGAGCCTTGTTTTTATCCTTCGTAATTTGACACCCTATACCCTGGAGGGAACACCACCCCGAGTGTCCATCTCCCGCATACATTTCCTTGCATTGGGCATAGGTATGTTCCACCATTCGAACTAGTTTTGCTTACTTGCGACACTCGTTCCCTCCTCTGTATCATAACATTCATTTGTTATGAAAAAAAAAAGATGGGCGGGAAGGGAATACTATATTGAAATTGCATCAGTCATGTTTCCTTTGAACAGAGCACAAAGTTATTGAGTCCATGTGTCATCATAATTTTGGGTTTAGCATGGCATTAGGAAGCTAATCCCTCTACAAAGTTTTCTCTACCGACTGGTTACTCTTCCCTTCCCTATAGAGAACATTATTGATGCCTCCTACATCCAACTGTCACATCATTGAGTCCATGCTGCCAAAGTTCACCATATGTCTCATGCTCTTGTTCAAAGGAAGTCTATCAACCTGTGTCAGCCACTCCTAAAAAATCTTGACTTTGCATGTCGTCCATATGCTCAGTTTGTCTCAAAATCACATGATACTTTCGTATTATCATGCACCCTGGCCCTACTTTCATCATTGGTAGGTCACCTTGAACCCAAAAATCGACATTTCATCATTGGTCATTGACTGGGTGGTTTCCCTTGTGTTTGACGGCAAGACATCTATTCACACTTTGGGATTTGTGTAGTGTCTTGGATGCCATTATCCTTATTGGAGGTTTCCTCACCTTTGTCAGCAGTTTTTCATCATTGGCTTCTATGCAAAGGGTCCTTTGCATTTGGCACATGCGAAAGACACATAGGGTCGTTGGTTTGTGAACATGTTCTTCGTCCGATCTCCACCAAATCATGAAGCTTCTTCTTTGTTCCTCATTCTAAGTGATGAGAGATGCCTCAATGGTCTCCTTTCGACAGGTCTCCTTCCATCGAATTCAGCTCATTTATTTTGGATATGAGACCTAGAGTTTTATGAGTACCTTGAGGCTTGCAAACATTAGTGGTAGGCTCTCTTGCCATTAATAGATGGGAATACATCAATGTCTCTTGATCAATGGATCTCTCAAGTCTTTGACACCAACTCCTTTATTCACATTTGTAGAGATATACTTGGTGCCTTGATACTTACTTTCATCATCGGTAAGCTATCTTGCATTTGTTAACGTTATACTTCAATGACCGATAATCAAACGATGTCTCGTTGTGTTCGAAATCAACTCATTTATTCACATGATGTAGACTTGCACCATTGGTAGATAGTGTAGAAGACTTGAATACATCACTATGTGGCAAGAACTTTCCTGAGCTGCTGCTTCCATTTCATTGGACTAGTACCTATTTGACTTCAGTGATCATGGGAGATTATATTGTACTACATGGTATACAAATATTTTCATATTAATTTTTGAGACTGATTTCAATGGGCCTTGTTCATGACTATGACATATTTTGGCATACAACCACATTTGTATTTTCCTATTCATGGCCATGAACATTGTATTGGTGAATTTTTCACATGGATTTGCATTGTATTCTTGGCAGCCATGTATGCAAAGTCAATACATAATGTAATGAGCAATTGAGTTTGTCCAGTTGGTTCTCTACCACTCCACTTATGGGTTATTTATAATGTATTTCGGTCATATTAGATACTCCTCTGATCTCACACATTAGGGGGCATATTTTATAGCAAGATTTGCCTCACCATTGCTATCTTGCACATAGGGCCTTTTTCCATTTCCCTATGCATACTTTTTATCCCTTTTTGATGAATCCATAGATAAAAATATATATATTTCCACATATACACTCCCTAACTGCTATGAAGGATGCGTATACAGTTGCTGCTCCATTACAACTCGCGTATATCAGGATTTGTGCCAAAAAATAAAAAATGAGGTCGGGTTTCCATGTCACAACAAAAGACCTCTGATCCTTGGCCATCCATATACTGGAAACGTTCTGACTCGACCCTTCAGTTGCATTCTAAAGGCTATAAAAGAACAATTTTGAGCTATGGAAAATGGGGAGAAAGCATTCAACTTTGAGAGCAAAGTTACTCTGGATAAATTACTTCATATTGAGTCTGCATCCCTTTGTCCCTCAAGTCTAAACACAGTGTTCAACCCCCAAGCTCTCCCTTATTATTGAGAGGACCTCTTTGCCTCTTTTTCATGAGATTGCCTTTGGTGGAGGATTTTGGTGGAGAATTGAAGTGGTGGGGACACAGTTGGAAGGAACTTGTTTTCTTGGTTTCGAACCACGCTGACATGGAAGTCTGTAATGTTGACACTTCTGCTGATCAATTATTAATCTAAATACTCCTTTCTCATCCTATTGGTATCTTGCAAATATATGATTATTATCCATGGCCATGGTTGTAATGTTTATTAATGGATTATGCTATCTGATGTGCTAACCCCTTTTATGTCATCAATATATACTTGCTTTGCTTGTTTGTTGAGAACTTCTCCTAGGTATAAAGCTTTGGGTCAAAGTACTCAATGGTGGAACATCATCAAATGTTGGATCGAGGTAGGTCTCTTTCTTGTATTTCACATTATTTTATATAGCATATGTTGGAATTGAGTTGATTTCTGTAGTCATACCTATCTATTTTGGTTTACCCTTGGCCATAGAGAGTTTTTTCCTTGTAACAGAAATGACGACTCCACTGGGGAGAGATCTTCCTTCTAAGGGTTGAAGTACTTTTTCTTCTTACCTTGCTCTTTTTCCTTTGTGTTTCTTGTTGTATCACTGCTTGACAGATCTTGTTCACTCTGAGTCTGAGTTTTTAGCCTTTTACCCTTGCCTGGCCTTGTTTTATAGCATATACACCCTTTTTGCCTTCAAAGTCGTGTATACATGCCTGTTGTCTCACTGCAAGAAGCATATATATGATCTATTCTCCTAAATAGTCACATATACCAATTCCCCTTGCTTGTTTTCTTTGTTGAGTGGCTGCTGGGTAGGATTTAAAGATCGTTGAGCCTTTTTAGGTCTTTGTAGTGCCTGTTGAGATTATCTGGGATGACAGGAAGCCTGTTTAGAGTTGAATTTTTGGGCGTAGTCTTTCTCTTTGTTTTCAATTTTTAATTTGTCCTTGGTTTCTGGGTTGTTTTCTTGGTTGCCTAGTATTCTTCTTGAGTTACTTCTTTTATAGACTGTAGAATTCATCTGTCAAGTTTCTTATCAGTCCATGCATTTTCTTTTTAGAATATTGAAAATACAAAAAAATAAGCATTTTGCATTGGTTGACATTTTTGTCTTTGAGTTTTCATCATTAGTTTAGCACATTTAGCGAAAGATCATATTTTACTTGTAAATTGTAGATTTGAAATTGGAGACTTCACTGTTTTTATTAGCATATCATTCATTGAAAAGTTAAAGATAGACTTTGCATTGTATCAATATTTATTTTCTGGCAGAGTTATAACACCATGAGTTTCACTTCCATACCTTTTTGAGTAACCATCGCCAATAAAATTTACTCTTTAAACTAAAATTGATTAGTCATGATTTTATTTTTAGGGTGCACAAACTAGCCTAGGATTTAGTGCCTTGNGAAGGATTCATACATACTTCATAGGTGCTAAGTTCAGTATAATCTCTCTCGATCAATAGAGTACATTCAGCCTCACGAACTAAAGTATAATATATTAAAAATCTGAGAATTGGATATACTTAGAGTGCATACATAAACGTATTGTAAAAATTAAGAATACATTGCTATATCTAATGTATTCAAATTGCTTCAAGATGTATTATAGAGTAGGGAGAAGATAGAAATGCCTTCAATCTTCAATCCCTGTGCACAATACTCAGTTTAATAGCATTACTTCTATAATTTTATTTTTGAAATGTTTTACTGTGTACATAGGTTATAGGAGGTTGATTTAGCGAATCCATTGAACCGATATGTGGTAACTTTTTTGCATTAGGTAAACACCCAAGTAATTATGAATTACGTGGTTTGATAGAGCTATGTGGTAAATATATAACCTGTGTACACTCTATATACTATGTGTAGTGTTATCGCGATTGAGACACTATTACTCAATGTCATTAAAGTGATATTATTTAGGATTTGTACGGTGAAATTATGAGGTATATATATATATATATATATTTTAAGGTTTATATAAAAGAATAATGAAGAAAATGATGAAATTAATCTATGGAAAAATATTGACATATTTTTATACTTGGGTTATTGGGAATATTAGTATTTAATGAATTTTAATCCATTTGATATATTAGTAACATTATTAGAAATAAATGAGTATAAAAATGATGTGTTTCGTGTAATGATGTTTAAATCTTTTTTTACATAGTTTTCTTAATTATTTGCATTTAAGGGTTTGTTATAGCAAGAATTGCCTCACCATTGCTATCTTGCATAGAGGGCCTTTTCTCATTTCCTTATGGAGACTTTTTATCCCTTTTTTATGAATCTAGAGCTAAAAATATACATTTTTCCACATATACGCTCCCTCACTGCTATGCAAGATGCGTATACGCTTGTTGATCCATTACAGCTCGCGTATATCGGGATTTGTGCCAAAAAATACAAACTGAGGCCGGGTTTCCATGTCAAGACAAAAGACCTCTGATCCTTGGCCTTCCCTACACTGGAAACGTTCCGACTCAACCCTTCAATTGCATTCTGAAGGTTATAAAAGAACAATTTCGAGCTATGGAAAACGGGGAGAAAGCATTCAACTTTGAGAGAAAAGTTACTTTGGAGAAATTACTTCATATTGAGTCTGCATCCCTTTGTCCCTCAAGTATGAATACAATGTTCAACCCCCAAGCTCTTCCCTTATTATTGAGAGGACCTCTTTGCCTCTTTCTCATGAGATTTCCTTTGGTGGAGGATTGAAGTGGTGGGGACCTAGTTGGAAGGAACTTGGTTTCTTGGTTTCAAACCGTGCTGACACGGAACTCTGTAATGTTGACACTTATGTTGATCAATTATTAATAGAAATACTCATTTATCGTCCTATTGGTATCTTGCAAATATATGATTATTATCCATGGCCGTGTTTGTAATGTTTATTAATGGATTATGCTATCTGATGTGCTAACCCCTTTTATATCATCACTATATACTTTCTTTGCTTGTTTGTTGAAAAATTCTCGCAGGTATAAAGCTTTGGGTCAAAGTACTCAACGATGGAACATCATCAAACATTGGATCGAGGTAGGTCTCTTTCTTGTATTGCACATTAGTTTATATAGAATATGTTGGAATTGAGTTGATTTATGTAGTCATACTTATCTGTTGTGGTTTACCCTTGGCCATAGAGAGTTTTTCCCTTGTAATAGAAATGGTGACTCCATTGGGAAGAGATCTTCCTTCTAAGGGTTGAAGTATTTTTTCTTCTTACATTACTCTTTTTCCATTGTGTTTCTTGTGGTATCACTGCTTGACAGATCTTGTTCACTTTGAGTCTGAGTTTTCATCCTTTAACCCTTGCCTGGCCTTGTTTTAAACCATATACACCCCTTTTTCCTTGACATTCACATATACACGCCTGTTGCCTCACTACAAGAAGTGTATTGATGCTTTGTTCTCCTGAACAGTTGCGTATACCACTTCCCCTTGCTTGTTTTCTTGGTTGAGTGACTGTTGGGTAGGATTTAAAGATTGCTAAGCCTTTTTAGGTCTCTGTAGTGCCTGTTGAGATTATCTGGGATGACAGAAAGCCTGTTTGGAGTTGAATTTTTGGGTGTAGTCTTTCTCTTTGTTTTCTATTTTTAATTTTTCCTTGGTTTCGGGGTTGTTTGCTTGGTTGCCTGGTATTCTTCTTGAGTTACTACTTTTATACACTATAGAATTCATCTGTCAAGTTGCTTATCAGTCCATGCATTTTCTTTTTAGAATATTGAAAATACAAAAAAATAGGCATTGCTCATTGATTGGCATTTTTGTCTTTGAATGTTCATCATTAGCTTAGCACATTTAGCGAAAAATCATATTTTTCTTCTGAATTTCAAATTTGAAATTGGAGACTGCATTGTTTTTATTAGCATATCATTCATTGAAAATTTAAAGATAGACTTTGCATTGTATCCATATTTATTTCCTGGTAGAGTCATAACACCATTAGTTTCACTTCCATACCTTTTTTAGTAACCATGACCAATAAAATTTACGCTTTAAACTAAAATTGATTAGTCATGATTTTATTTTTAGGGTACATAAACTAGCTTAGGATTTAGTGCCTTGGAATAGGATTTTGTGAGTAAACTACTCCAAGGCAATTAAATCAACATATGTGTCTGAGACAGGAAGTTGAGAAGTCCATTGTATAATTGGTAATATCAAGAGGCTCCGCTCACACCAGAGTTAATCATGAGGCCACGCGAAGTTAGTTGAAGGGATAACCCCTGGATACTCACCTAGTGTTAGAGATATTTCTGTGGATTTATTCGTATTTGGGGATCTTTCCAGTGCCCATACCTCTATGAGAGGTGTTGATTTCAAGGTTTCGGGATTTTCTACCATGCCCATACGGTGATCCGAACTTATGACTCCTCGTTTGTGCATCAGTTATACAATGGTTTATTAGTTGTTTGACTTAGGTATCTCATAGGTTACTTGTAGGGGTTATTCTGATTGTACCTTGAGTCAGATAAGGGTTGGATAACAAACAACCTTTATGGAGGATTACCTCTCTGGGGGGATCTAACCGACTGGTTGTTAAGCCCACGAGGGCCCTTATAACTAATTATGTTACCTCCAAACTTAAGCAGGGAGTCTCAGGTCCCTCTTAGATGAGACATACCTTCTTTAGCGAGGGAGGCCACTCAGCCACTTTAGCCCATTTGCATGCATATTGGTCATTTCACTTTTAGGTATGCTCTTTGATTATTAGTTGACCATAGGTTTTCGTGTTGAGTATTTATTATCATGGATAGTGCAGTTCCTTTTGCTCCCTCGTTTACTGCTGCCCCCCCATGACATTCATGGGGGGAAATCCGTTTGAATTTTATAATGGTATGAAGAACTACAACACTCAGTCTGCACCTTGGGTGTCTAGCCATTTTTCTGTTGATATGCCTTCCCCCGTGCAACCCTCTCCCTGGCCCACATATATGAATCCTAACATTGGATGCGGGGGCACCATGGCTCCGATGCCTACTTCTTCGTCTGATATGAGTCATGTCCCCATGGGAGGTTGGAACCTTCCTCCCTATGGATCCAATACTAGCTATGCTCTTTCAAGAGCCAGTACTCAAATGGGTGCCTATCCCACTTATTACCCCCCACCCATGTATCTTTCATCCGCGATGTCAGTTCCTTCGAACATTTTTTTCATGACAAGTCCTCAATTACCACCAGGTATTTCATATGGAGAGAACCAATTTTATGGCTCAGACTACCCTCTTTATGGGGACCCTTCACAAGGGGGAAACATATATCCTCACTCGAATAATCCTTATCCTACCTCGGTCTCTTCACAGACCCCAATGAAGATGCCCGTCCAAACCTCATCGGACCATTTTGGCATGAACCAACACCTTTTTGGGCTAGGGCAAGAGGTACACCAAGATCCTTCCTGGCTTGCAATTTTTCAGAATCAATCTTTCCCTGGACCATGAACTCAAATTCCACCATCTATCGCCAACCCAGTCACTGTTAGTCATACTAGTGCTCCATTGCCAACCTCTATCAGTCATGTCGACGATGGGTTGACTTCTTCTACGAACTACATCGACAATGTGCCCCCAACCTCTACCAATTATGTTGGGGGCACCATTATTTTTTCCCTGAATCATAACCATGTCACATCTCCTGCTTCTATTCATCATACACGAGACAACTCTTTTTTCCCCGCTAGTTACATCGAGAAGCCCAAACGCCTCAAACGTACGCCTAAATTCTTTTGCAGGACTTGGGAAGGAAGTCACCTTACTCGTTTGTGTCTAATTACTATCGAGATACCAAAGGCGTGGGGCTCAACCAAGAAACCTACTAATTTTAAGGCATCTGTGGTTTCTCTTCATACCACTTCTCCCTTGATTGTCTTGGTGGTTCCACCGACGTAATATTTTACCAACCTCACCCCCTTTGTTAAGGGTGAAGCATCTCTTGCCCCCATTACTATGCATCCTCTTTAACCTATAAGGGAAGAAGTGGCCATGCTAGTGCAATCTCTAGTCAAACCGACTCTCCCTGAAGAGAATGATGCATCTTTCATCCATGTCATCAACATTTCACACCTTCCCCCTTCTGAACAAGAGAGACTTATTCTTCCCCCGAATTCTCTTCCTCCAAGTCTTGACGAAGTTTCTTTTGATTGGGACGACCTGATGGGACATCCCATTCCCCCACCTATGTCTTTTCCTTTAAGAGACATTATTTGAACCATCACGGAGACTATATCCTCCGTTAGCACCTTCTCCTCCTTGACTTGGAAATCTTTGGGTTTTCCCAAGCTCTTGTCAGCTATCCGCAAGATACTGACTTTCGACAAAAATACGGGATGAGAGCCTTGGCCTCCCCCTTTACACGTTGATTAGACTCCCAATAACGAGTTTCAGTTAAGCTCTTTTCCGACTCGTCCAAAAACTGAAAAGATCGCCGAGTGATTTGACCCTTTCACACTCGTTAAAATTGGATTTGAAAATCATGAGTCCTAATTAAGCTCTTTTTCGACTCGCTATCAAAAATAGAAAAGATTGCCGAGTGAACTTGTCTTTTTCACACTCATAAATTTGATTTGAAAAGACGTATATTTGGAACAAGTTTACCCCTTTTTCACACCAAGTAGACTAAAACACATAAAAAGGGACATTTTTTTGCGTTAAGTTGTGATTTCATCTCATGCCCTCGCTTGTTGTATTGAGCCTTTAGTCAATTCTCACTTTGTTTTATAAACCATTGCCTAAGCAGTTTGCATCCTCAACTAAGTAGAGCCTTGTTTTTATCCTTCGTAATTTGACACCCTATACCCTGGAGGGAACACCACCCCGAGTGTCCATCTCCCGCATACATTTCCTTGCATTGGGCATAGGTATGTTCCACCATTCGAACTAGTTTTGCTTACTTGCGACACTCGTTCCCTCCTCTGTATCATAACATTCATTTGTTATGAAAAAAAAAAGATGGGCGGGAAGGGAATACTATATTGAAATTGCATCAGTCATGTTTCCTTTGAACAGAGCACAAAGTTATTGAGTCCATGTGTCATCATAATTTTGGGTTTAGCATGGCATTAGGAAGCTAATCCCTCTACAAAGTTTTCTCTACCGACTGGTTACTCTTCCCTTCCCTATAGAGAACATTATTGATGCCTCCTACATCCAACTGTCACATCATTGAGTCCATGCTGCCAAAGTTCACCATATGTCTCATGCTCTTGTTCAAAGGAAGTCTATCAACCTGTGTCAGCCACTCCTAAAAAATCTTGACTTTGCATGTCGTCCATATGCTCAGTTTGTCTCAAAATCACATGATACTTTCGTATTATCATGCACCCTGGCCCTACTTTCATCATTGGTAGGTCACCTTGAACCCAAAAATCGACATTTCATCATTGGTCATTGACTGGGTGGTTTCCCTTGTGTTTGACGGCAAGACATCTATTCACACTTTGGGATTTGTGTAGTGTCTTGGATGCCATTATCCTTATTGGAGGTTTCCTCACCTTTGTCAGCAGTTTTTCATCATTGGCTTCTATGCAAAGGGTCCTTTGCATTTGGCACATGCGAAAGACACATAGGGTCGTTGGTTTGTGAACATGTTCTTCGTCCGATCTCCACCAAATCATGAAGCTTCTTCTTTGTTCCTCATTCTAAGTGATGAGAGATGCCTCAATGGTCTCCTTTCGACAGGTCTCCTTCCATCGAATTCAGCTCATTTATTTTGGATATGAGACCTAGAGTTTTATGAGTACCTTGAGGCTTGCAAACATTAGTGGTAGGCTCTCTTGCCATTAATAGATGGGAATACATCAATGTCTCTTGATCAATGGATCTCTCAAGTCTTTGACACCAACTCCTTTATTCACATTTGTAGAGATATACTTGGTGCCTTGATACTTACTTTCATCATCGGTAAGCTATCTTGCATTTGTTAACGTTATACTTCAATGACCGATAATCAAACGATGTCTCGTTGTGTTCGAAATCAACTCATTTATTCACATGATGTAGACTTGCACCATTGGTAGATAGTGTAGAAGACTTGAATACATCACTATGTGGCAAGAACTTTCCTGAGCTGCTGCTTCCATTTCATTGGACTAGTACCTATTTGACTTCAGTGATCATGGGAGATTATATTGTACTACATGGTATACAAATATTTTCATATTAATTTTTGAGACTGATTTCAATGGGCCTTGTTCATGACTATGACATATTTTGGCATACAACCACATTTGTATTTTCCTATTCATGGCCATGAACATTGTATTGGTGAATTTTTCACATGGATTTGCATTGTATTCTTGGCAGCCATGTATGCAAAGTCAATACATAATGTAATGAGCAATTGAGTTTGTCCAGTTGGTTCTCTACCACTCCACTTATGGGTTATTTATAATGTATTTCGGTCATATTAGATACTCCTCTGATCTCACACATTAGGGGGCATATTTTATAGCAAGATTTGCCTCACCATTGCTATCTTGCACATAGGGCCTTTTTCCATTTCCCTATGCATACTTTTTATCCCTTTTTGATGAATCCATAGATAAAAATATATATATTTCCACATATACACTCCCTAACTGCTATGAAGGATGCGTATACAGTTGCTGCTCCATTACAACTCGCGTATATCAGGATTTGTGCCAAAAAATAAAAAATGAGGTCGGGTTTCCATGTCACAACAAAAGACCTCTGATCCTTGGCCATCCATATACTGGAAACGTTCTGACTCGACCCTTCAGTTGCATTCTAAAGGCTATAAAAGAACAATTTTGAGCTATGGAAAATGGGGAGAAAGCATTCAACTTTGAGAGCAAAGTTACTCTGGATAAATTACTTCATATTGAGTCTGCATCCCTTTGTCCCTCAAGTCTAAACACAGTGTTCAACCCCCAAGCTCTCCCTTATTATTGAGAGGACCTCTTTGCCTCTTTTTCATGAGATTGCCTTTGGTGGAGGATTTTGGTGGAGAATTGAAGTGGTGGGGACACAGTTGGAAGGAACTTGTTTTCTTGGTTTCGAACCACGCTGACATGGAAGTCTGTAATGTTGACACTTCTGCTGATCAATTATTAATCTAAATACTCCTTTCTCATCCTATTGGTATCTTGCAAATATATGATTATTATCCATGGCCATGGTTGTAATGTTTATTAATGGATTATGCTATCTGATGTGCTAACCCCTTTTATGTCATCAATATATACTTGCTTTGCTTGTTTGTTGAGAACTTCTCCTAGGTATAAAGCTTTGGGTCAAAGTACTCAATGGTGGAACATCATCAAATGTTGGATCGAGGTAGGTCTCTTTCTTGTATTTCACATTATTTTATATAGCATATGTTGGAATTGAGTTGATTTCTGTAGTCATACCTATCTATTTTGGTTTACCCTTGGCCATAGAGAGTTTTTTCCTTGTAACAGAAATGACGACTCCACTGGGGAGAGATCTTCCTTCTAAGGGTTGAAGTACTTTTTCTTCTTACCTTGCTCTTTTTCCTTTGTGTTTCTTGTTGTATCACTGCTTGACAGATCTTGTTCACTCTGAGTCTGAGTTTTTAGCCTTTTACCCTTGCCTGGCCTTGTTTTATAGCATATACACCCTTTTTGCCTTCAAAGTCGTGTATACATGCCTGTTGTCTCACTGCAAGAAGCATATATATGATCTATTCTCCTAAATAGTCACATATACCAATTCCCCTTGCTTGTTTTCTTTGTTGAGTGGCTGCTGGGTAGGATTTAAAGATCGTTGAGCCTTTTTAGGTCTTTGTAGTGCCTGTTGAGATTATCTGGGATGACAGGAAGCCTGTTTAGAGTTGAATTTTTGGGCGTAGTCTTTCTCTTTGTTTTCAATTTTTAATTTGTCCTTGGTTTCTGGGTTGTTTTCTTGGTTGCCTAGTATTCTTCTTGAGTTACTTCTTTTATAGACTGTAGAATTCATCTGTCAAGTTTCTTATCAGTCCATGCATTTTCTTTTTAGAATATTGAAAATACAAAAAAATAAGCATTTTGCATTGGTTGACATTTTTGTCTTTGAGTTTTCATCATTAGTTTAGCACATTTAGCGAAAGATCATATTTTACTTGTAAATTGTAGATTTGAAATTGGAGACTTCACTGTTTTTATTAGCATATCATTCATTGAAAAGTTAAAGATAGACTTTGCATTGTATCAATATTTATTTTCTGGCAGAGTTATAACACCATGAGTTTCACTTCCATACCTTTTTGAGTAACCATCGCCAATAAAATTTACTCTTTAAACTAAAATTGATTAGTCATGATTTTATTTTTAGGGTGCACAAACTAGCCTAGGATTTAGTGCCTTGGTATAGGATTTTGTGAGTAAACTTATCCATGGCAATTAAATCAATATATGTGTCTGAGACAGGGAGTTGAGAAGTCCATTGTATAATTGGTAATATCAGGAGGCTCTGCTCACACAGGATTTAATCACGAGGTCACATGAAGTTAGTTGAAGGGATAACCCTTGTATACTCACCTAGCGTCAGAGATATTTATGTGAATTTATTCATATTTCGGGATATTTCTAGTGCCCATACTTCTATGGGAGGTGGTGCTTTCAAGGTTTTGGGCTTTGCTACCCTGGTCATACGGTGATCTGGACTTATGACTTCTCATCTATGCATTGATTATACAGTGGTTTATTAGTTGCTTGAATTAGGTATCTCATAGGTTACTTGTAGGGGTTATTTTGCTTGTACCCTGAGTTAGATAAGGGTCGGAAAACACACAACGTTTATGGAGGATTACCTCTCCAGGGGGATATAACCGACTGGTTGTTAAGCCCACAAGGGCCCTTATAACTGATTATGTTACCTTCAAACTTTAGCGGGGAGTCTCAGGTCCCTCTTGGGTGAGACATACCTTCTTTAGCGAAGGAGGCCACTCAACCACTTTAGCCCNTTAAGAGACATTATTTGAACCATCACGGAGACTATATCCTCCGTTAGCACCTTCTCCTCCTTGACTTGGAAATCTTTGGGTTTTCCCAAGCTCTTGTCAGCTATCCGCAAGATACTGACTTTCGACAAAAATACGGGATGAGAGCCTTGGCCTCCCCCTTTACACGTTGATTAGACTCCCAATAACGAGTTTCAGTTAAGCTCTTTTCCGACTCGTCCAAAAACTGAAAAGATCGCCGAGTGATTTGACCCTTTCACACTCGTTAAAATTGGATTTGAAAATCATGAGTCCTAATTAAGCTCTTTTTCGACTCGCTATCAAAAATAGAAAAGATTGCCGAGTGAACTTGTCTTTTTCACACTCATAAATTTGATTTGAAAAGACGTATATTTGGAACAAGTTTACCCCTTTTTCACACCAAGTAGACTAAAACACATAAAAAGGGACATTTTTTTGCGTTAAGTTGTGATTTCATCTCATGCCCTCGCTTGTTGTATTGAGCCTTTAGTCAATTCTCACTTTGTTTTATAAACCATTGCCTAAGCAGTTTGCATCCTCAACTAAGTAGAGCCTTGTTTTTATCCTTCGTAATTTGACACCCTATACCCTGGAGGGAACACCACCCCGAGTGTCCATCTCCCGCATACATTTCCTTGCATTGGGCATAGGTATGTTCCACCATTCGAACTAGTTTTGCTTACTTGCGACACTCGTTCCCTCCTCTGTATCATAACATTCATTTGTTATGAAAAAAAAAAGATGGGCGGGAAGGGAATACTATATTGAAATTGCATCAGTCATGTTTCCTTTGAACAGAGCACAAAGTTATTGAGTCCATGTGTCATCATAATTTTGGGTTTAGCATGGCATTAGGAAGCTAATCCCTCTACAAAGTTTTCTCTACCGACTGGTTACTCTTCCCTTCCCTATAGAGAACATTATTGATGCCTCCTACATCCAACTGTCACATCATTGAGTCCATGCTGCCAAAGTTCACCATATGTCTCATGCTCTTGTTCAAAGGAAGTCTATCAACCTGTGTCAGCCACTCCTAAAAAATCTTGACTTTGCATGTCGTCCATATGCTCAGTTTGTCTCAAAATCACATGATACTTTCGTATTATCATGCACCCTGGCCCTACTTTCATCATTGGTAGGTCACCTTGAACCCAAAAATCGACATTTCATCATTGGTCATTGACTGGGTGGTTTCCCTTGTGTTTGACGGCAAGACATCTATTCACACTTTGGGATTTGTGTAGTGTCTTGGATGCCATTATCCTTATTGGAGGTTTCCTCACCTTTGTCAGCAGTTTTTCATCATTGGCTTCTATGCAAAGGGTCCTTTGCATTTGGCACATGCGAAAGACACATAGGGTCGTTGGTTTGTGAACATGTTCTTCGTCCGATCTCCACCAAATCATGAAGCTTCTTCTTTGTTCCTCATTCTAAGTGATGAGAGATGCCTCAATGGTCTCCTTTCGACAGGTCTCCTTCCATCGAATTCAGCTCATTTATTTTGGATATGAGACCTAGAGTTTTATGAGTACCTTGAGGCTTGCAAACATTAGTGGTAGGCTCTCTTGCCATTAATAGATGGGAATACATCAATGTCTCTTGATCAATGGATCTCTCAAGTCTTTGACACCAACTCCTTTATTCACATTTGTAGAGATATACTTGGTGCCTTGATACTTACTTTCATCATCGGTAAGCTATCTTGCATTTGTTAACGTTATACTTCAATGACCGATAATCAAACGATGTCTCGTTGTGTTCGAAATCAACTCATTTATTCACATGATGTAGACTTGCACCATTGGTAGATAGTGTAGAAGACTTGAATACATCACTATGTGGCAAGAACTTTCCTGAGCTGCTGCTTCCATTTCATTGGACTAGTACCTATTTGACTTCAGTGATCATGGGAGATTATATTGTACTACATGGTATACAAATATTTTCATATTAATTTTTGAGACTGATTTCAATGGGCCTTGTTCATGACTATGACATATTTTGGCATACAACCACATTTGTATTTTCCTATTCATGGCCATGAACATTGTATTGGTGAATTTTTCACATGGATTTGCATTGTATTCTTGGCAGCCATGTATGCAAAGTCAATACATAATGTAATGAGCAATTGAGTTTGTCCAGTTGGTTCTCTACCACTCCACTTATGGGTTATTTATAATGTATTTCGGTCATATTAGATACTCCTCTGATCTCACACATTAGGGGGCATATTTTATAGCAAGATTTGCCTCACCATTGCTATCTTGCACATAGGGCCTTTTTCCATTTCCCTATGCATACTTTTTATCCCTTTTTGATGAATCCATAGATAAAAATATATATATTTCCACATATACACTCCCTAACTGCTATGAAGGATGCGTATACAGTTGCTGCTCCATTACAACTCGCGTATATCAGGATTTGTGCCAAAAAATAAAAAATGAGGTCGGGTTTCCATGTCACAACAAAAGACCTCTGATCCTTGGCCATCCATATACTGGAAACGTTCTGACTCGACCCTTCAGTTGCATTCTAAAGGCTATAAAAGAACAATTTTGAGCTATGGAAAATGGGGAGAAAGCATTCAACTTTGAGAGCAAAGTTACTCTGGATAAATTACTTCATATTGAGTCTGCATCCCTTTGTCCCTCAAGTCTAAACACAGTGTTCAACCCCCAAGCTCTCCCTTATTATTGAGAGGACCTCTTTGCCTCTTTTTCATGAGATTGCCTTTGGTGGAGGATTTTGGTGGAGAATTGAAGTGGTGGGGACACAGTTGGAAGGAACTTGTTTTCTTGGTTTCGAACCACGCTGACATGGAAGTCTGTAATGTTGACACTTCTGCTGATCAATTATTAATCTAAATACTCCTTTCTCATCCTATTGGTATCTTGCAAATATATGATTATTATCCATGGCCATGGTTGTAATGTTTATTAATGGATTATGCTATCTGATGTGCTAACCCCTTTTATGTCATCAATATATACTTGCTTTGCTTGTTTGTTGAGAACTTCTCCTAGGTATAAAGCTTTGGGTCAAAGTACTCAATGGTGGAACATCATCAAATGTTGGATCGAGGTAGGTCTCTTTCTTGTATTTCACATTATTTTATATAGCATATGTTGGAATTGAGTTGATTTCTGTAGTCATACCTATCTATTTTGGTTTACCCTTGGCCATAGAGAGTTTTTTCCTTGTAACAGAAATGACGACTCCACTGGGGAGAGATCTTCCTTCTAAGGGTTGAAGTACTTTTTCTTCTTACCTTGCTCTTTTTCCTTTGTGTTTCTTGTTGTATCACTGCTTGACAGATCTTGTTCACTCTGAGTCTGAGTTTTTAGCCTTTTACCCTTGCCTGGCCTTGTTTTATAGCATATACACCCTTTTTGCCTTCAAAGTCGTGTATACATGCCTGTTGTCTCACTGCAAGAAGCATATATATGATCTATTCTCCTAAATAGTCACATATACCAATTCCCCTTGCTTGTTTTCTTTGTTGAGTGGCTGCTGGGTAGGATTTAAAGATCGTTGAGCCTTTTTAGGTCTTTGTAGTGCCTGTTGAGATTATCTGGGATGACAGGAAGCCTGTTTAGAGTTGAATTTTTGGGCGTAGTCTTTCTCTTTGTTTTCAATTTTTAATTTGTCCTTGGTTTCTGGGTTGTTTTCTTGGTTGCCTAGTATTCTTCTTGAGTTACTTCTTTTATAGACTGTAGAATTCATCTGTCAAGTTTCTTATCAGTCCATGCATTTTCTTTTTAGAATATTGAAAATACAAAAAAATAAGCATTTTGCATTGGTTGACATTTTTGTCTTTGAGTTTTCATCATTAGTTTAGCACATTTAGCGAAAGATCATATTTTACTTGTAAATTGTAGATTTGAAATTGGAGACTTCACTGTTTTTATTAGCATATCATTCATTGAAAAGTTAAAGATAGACTTTGCATTGTATCAATATTTATTTTCTGGCAGAGTTATAACACCATGAGTTTCACTTCCATACCTTTTTGAGTAACCATCGCCAATAAAATTTACTCTTTAAACTAAAATTGATTAGTCATGATTTTATTTTTAGGGTGCACAAACTAGCCTAGGATTTAGTGCCTTGATATAGGATTTTGTGAGTAAACTTCTCCATGGCAATTAAATCAATATATGTGTCTGAGATAGGGAGTTGAGAAGTCCATTGTATAATTGGTAATATTAGGAGGCTCTGCTCACACAGGAGTTAATCACGAGGTCACATGAAGTTAGTTGAAGAGATAACCCCTGTATACTCACCTAGCGTCAGAGATATTTATGTGAATTTATTCATATTTGGAGATATTGCTAGTGCCCATACTTCTATGGGAGGTGGTGCTTTCAAGGTTTTGGGCTTTGCTACCCTGGCCATACGGTGATCTGGACTTATGACTTCTCATCTATGCATCGATTATACAGTGGTTTATTAGTTGCTTGAATTAGGTATCTCATAGGTTACTTGTAGGGGTTATTTTGCTTGTACCCTGAGTTAGATAAGGGTCGGACAACACACAACGTTTATGGAGGATTACCTCTCCAGGGGAATCTAACCGACTGGTTGTTAAGCCCACAAGGGCCCTTATAACTGATTATGTTACCTCCAAACTTTAGTGGGGAGTCTCAGGTCCCTCTTGGGTGAGACATACCTTCTTTAGCGAAGGAGGCCACTCAACCACTTTAGCCCATTTGCATGCATATTGTCCGTTTGACTTTTTTGTATGCTCTTTGATTATTAGTTGACCATAGGTTTTTGTGTTGAGTCTTTATTATCATGGATAGTGTATTTTCTTTTGCTCCCTCATTTACTGCTACCCCCCCATGACGTTCATGGGGGAAAATCCATCTTTTTTTTATAATGGTATGCAAAACTACAACACTCAATATGCACCTTGTCTCTAGCCATTTTTTTGTTGATATGCCTTCCCCCGTCCAGCCCTCTCCCTGACCCACATAAATGAATCCTAGCATTGGACCCATGGGCACAATGGCTCTGATGCCTACTTCTTCATTTGATATGAGTCGTGTCCCAATGGGAGGTTGGAACCTTCCTCCCTATGGATCCAATACTAGCTATGCTCTTTCAGGAGCCAGTACTCATATGGGTGCCTATCCCACTTATTACCCCCCACCCATGTATCTTTTGTCCTCCATGTCAGTTCCTTTGAACATTTTTTCCATGACAGGTCCTCAATTACCACCAGGCATTTCATATGGAGAGATCCAATTTTACGATTCGAGCTACCCTCTTTATGGGACCCCTTAACAAGGGGGAAACATATATCCTCACTCAAATAATCCTTATCCTACCTCGGTCTCTTCACATACCCTAATGACGATGCTCGTCCAAACCTCATCGTAGCATTTTGGCGTGAACCAACACCTTTTTGGGCTAGGGCAAGAGGTACACCAAGATCCTGCCTGGATTGAAATTTTCCAGAATCAATATTTCCCCAGACCATGGACTCAAATGCCACCATCTATCACCAACCTAGTCACTTTTAGTCATACTGGTGCTCCATCGCCAACCTCTACCAGTCATGTTGGCGATGGGTCGACTTCTTCTACAAACTACGTCGACAGCTTGCCCCCAACCTCTACCAATTATGTTGTGGCCACCATTCTTTTTTCCTCGAATCATAGCCATGTCATGTCTCCCGCTTCTATTCATCATACAGGAGATGACTCTCTTTCCCTTTCTAGTTACATCGAGAATCCCAAACACCTCAGACGTAATCCTAAATTCTTTTGTAGGACTTGCGAAGGAAGTCACCTTACTCCTTTGTGTCCTATTACTATCGAGATACTTGAAGAGTGGGGCTCACCCAAGATCCATTCTAATTCTGAGGCATCTGTGGTTTCTCTTCATACCTTGTCTCCCTTGATAGTCTCTATGGTTCCACTGACGCAATATTTTCCTAACCTCACCCCCTTTGTTAAGGGTGGAGCATCTCTTTCCCCCATTACTATACATCCTCTTCAACCTATAGTGGAAGAAGTGGCCATGCTAGTGCAATCTATGGTCAACCCGACTCTCCCTGAAGAGAATGACACACCTTTCAGCCATATCATCAACATTTCACACCTTCCCCCTTCTGAATGAGAGAGACTTATTCTTCCCCCGAATGCTCTCCCTTGAAGTCCTAACGAGGTTCCTTTTGATTGGGACGACCTGATGGGACATCCCATTCCCCCACCTATGTCTTTTCCATTAAGAGAGATTATTCAAACCATCACGGAGACTGTATCCTCCGTTAGCACCTTCTCCTTCTTGACATGGAAAGCCTTGGGTTTTCCCATGCTCTTGTCAGCTATCCGCAAGATACTGACTTTCGGTAGAAAGCTTGGACGGGAGCCTTGGCCTCCCCCTTTACACGTTGATTAGACTCCCAATAACGAGTCTCAGTTAAGCTCTTTTCCGACTTGTCCAAAAACTAAAAAGATCGCCGAGTGATTTGTCCCTTTCACACTCGTTAAAATTGGATTTGAATGATCATGAGTCCTAGTTAAGCTCTTTTCCAACTCGCTAAAAAAAATAGAAAATATTGTCGAGTGAACTTGTCTTTTTCACACTCATAAATTGGATTTGAAAAGACATCTATTTGGCACAAGTTTACCCCTTTTTCACACCAAGTAGACTAAAAGANACTTCCATACCTTTTTGAGTAACCATCGCCAATAAAATTTACTCTTTAAACTAAAATTGATTAGTCATGATTTTATTTTTAGGGTGCACAAACTAGCCTAGGATTTAGTGCCTTGATATAGGATTTTGTGAGTAAACTTCTCCATGGCAATTAAATCAATATATGTGTCTGAGATAGGGAGTTGAGAAGTCCATTGTATAATTGGTAATATTAGGAGGCTCTGCTCACACAGGAGTTAATCACGAGGTCACATGAAGTTAGTTGAAGAGATAACCCCTGTATACTCACCTAGCGTCAGAGATATTTATGTGAATTTATTCATATTTGGAGATATTGCTAGTGCCCATACTTCTATGGGAGGTGGTGCTTTCAAGGTTTTGGGCTTTGCTACCCTGGCCATACGGTGATCTGGACTTATGACTTCTCATCTATGCATCGATTATACAGTGGTTTATTAGTTGCTTGAATTAGGTATCTCATAGGTTACTTGTAGGGGTTATTTTGCTTGTACCCTGAGTTAGATAAGGGTCGGACAACACACAACGTTTATGGAGGATTACCTCTCCAGGGGAATCTAACCGACTGGTTGTTAAGCCCACAAGGGCCCTTATAACTGATTATGTTACCTCCAAACTTTAGTGGGGAGTCTCAGGTCCCTCTTGGGTGAGACATACCTTCTTTAGCGAAGGAGGCCACTCAACCACTTTAGCCCATTTGCATGCATATTGTCCGTTTGACTTTTTTGTATGCTCTTTGATTATTAGTTGACCATAGGTTTTTGTGTTGAGTCTTTATTATCATGGATAGTGTATTTTCTTTTGCTCCCTCATTTACTGCTACCCCCCCATGACGTTCATGGGGGAAAATCCATCTTTTTTTTATAATGGTATGCAAAACTACAACACTCAATATGCACCTTGTCTCTAGCCATTTTTTTGTTGATATGCCTTCCCCCGTCCAGCCCTCTCCCTGACCCACATAAATGAATCCTAGCATTGGACCCATGGGCACAATGGCTCTGATGCCTACTTCTTCATTTGATATGAGTCGTGTCCCAATGGGAGGTTGGAACCTTCCTCCCTATGGATCCAATACTAGCTATGCTCTTTCAGGAGCCAGTACTCATATGGGTGCCTATCCCACTTATTACCCCCCACCCATGTATCTTTTGTCCTCCATGTCAGTTGCTTTGAACATTTTTTCCATGACAGGTCCTCAATTACCACCAGGCATTTCATATGGAGAGAACCAATTTTACGATTCGAGCTACCCTCTTTATGGGACCCCTTCACAAGGGGGAAACATATATCCTCACTCAAATAATCCTTATCCTACCTCGGTCTCTTCACAGACCCTAATGACGATGCTCGTCCAAACCTCATCGTAGCATTTTGGCGTGAACCAACACCTTTCTGGGCTAGGGCAAGAGGTACACCAAGATCCTGCCTAGCTTGAAATTTTCTAGAATCAATATTTCCCCAGACCATGGACTCAAATGCCACCATCTATCA
Organism: Picea glauca; assembly: GCA_000966675.3. Classification (NCBI taxonomy): domain Eukaryota; kingdom Viridiplantae; phylum Streptophyta; class Pinopsida; order Pinales; family Pinaceae; genus Picea; species Picea glauca. The sequence continues at coordinate 107,258 of JZKD02S1597336.1, forward strand.
CCAACCTAGTCACTTTCAGTCATACTGGTGATCCATCGCCAACCTCTACCGGTCATGTTGGCGATGGGTCGACTTCTTCTACAAACTACGTCGACAGCTTGCCCCCAACCTCTACCAATTATGTTGTGGGCACCATTCTTTTTTCCTTGAATTATAGCCATGTCATGTCTCCCGCTTCTATTCATCATACAGGAGATGACTCTCTTTCCCTCGCTAGTTACATCGAGAAGCCCAAACACCTCAGACGTAAGCCTAAATTCTTTTGTAGGACTTGCGAAGGAAGTCACCTTACTCCTTTGTGTCCTATTACTATCGAGATACTTGAAGAGTGGGGCTCACCCAAGATCCATTCTAATTCTGAGGCATTTGTGGTTTCTCTTCATACCATGTCTCCCTTGATAGTCTCTGTGGTTCCACTGACGCAATATTTTCCTAACCTCACCCCCTTTGTTAAGGGTGAAGCGTCTCTTTCCCCCATTACTATACATCCTCTTCAACCTATAGTGGAAGAAGTGGCCACGCTAGTGCAATCTATAGTCAACCCGACTCTCCCTGAAGAGAATGACACACCTTTCAGCCATATCATCAACATTTCACACCTTCCCCCTTCTGAATGAGAGAGACTTATTCTTCCCCCGAATGCTCTCCCTTGAAGTCCTAACGAGGTTCCTTTTGATTGGGATGACCTGATGGGACATCCCATTCCCCCACCTATGTCTTTTCCATTAAGAGAGATTATTCAAACCATCACGGAGACTATATCCTTCATTATCACCTTCTCCTTCTTCACATGGAAATCCTTGGGTTTTCCCATGCTCTTGTCAGCTATCCGCAAGATACTGACTTTCAGTAGAAAGCTTGGACGAGAGCCTTGGCCTCCCCCTTTACACGTTGATTAGACTCCCAATAACGAGTCTCAGTTAAGCTCTTTTCCGACTTGTCTAAAAACTAAAAAGATTGCCGAGTGATTTGTCCCTTTCACACTCGTTAAAATTGGATTTGAATGATCATGAGTCCTAGTTAAGCTCTTTTCCAACTCGCTAAAAAAAATAGAAAATATTGCCGAGTGAACTTGTCTTTTTCACACTCATAAATTGGATTTGAAAAGACATCTATTTGGCACAAGTTTACCCCTTTTTCACACCAAGTAGACTAAAAGACATAAAAAATGACATTTTTTGGCATTAATTTGTGATTGCATCTCATGCCCTCACTTGTTGTATTGAGCGTTTAGCCAGTTCTCTCTTTGCGTTATAAACCATTGCCTAAGAAGTTTGCATCCTCAACCAAGCAGATCCTTGTTTTTATCCTTTGCAATTTGACACCCTATACCCTAGAGGGAACATCACCCCAAGTGTCCATCTCCCGCATGCATTTCCTTGCATTGAGCATAGGTACGTTCCACTGTTGGAGCTAGTTTTACTTACTTGCGACACTCGTTCCCTCCTCCATAACATAACATTCATTTGTTATGAAAAAACAAAAAAAGATGGGCGGGAAGGGAATACTATATTATAATTGGCAACAATAGTGTCACCTTTGAACAGAGCACAAAGTTATTGAGTTTGTGTGCCATCATAATTTTGTGTTTAGCATGGCCTTAAGAAGTTGATCCTGCTACAAGGTTTTCTCTATTGACTGATTACTCTTCCAGTCCCTATAGAGAACATTATTGATGCCTCCTACATCCAACTGTCACATCATTGAGTCGATGTTGTCGGAGTTCACCATATGTCTCATGCTCTTGTTCAAAGGAATTCTATCAACTTGTGTCAGCCACTCCTCAGAAATCTTGACTTTGCATGTCAGCCATATATGCTCAGTTTGTCTCATAATCACATGATACTTTGGTCTTATCATGCACCCTGACACTATTTTCATCATTGGTAGGTCACCTTGAACCCAACAATCGACATTTCATCATTGGTCATTGACTGGGTGGTTTCCCTTGTGTTTGACGGCAAGACATCTATTCACACTTTGGGATTTGTGTAGTGTCTTGGATGCCATTAGCCTTACTGGTGGTTTCCTCGCCTTTGTCAATAGTTTTTCATCATTGGCTACTATATAGAGGGTCCTTTTCATGTACAGCTTGCATTTGGCACATGAGAAAGACACACAAGGTCATTGGTTCGTGAACATGTTCTTCATCCTATCTCCACCAAATCATGAAGCTTCTTCTTTGTTCCTCGTGCTGACTAATGAGAGATGCCTCAATTATCTCCTCTCAGTGGGTCTCCTTCCATTGACTTCAGCTCATTTATTCTGGATATGGGGCCTAGATTTTTATGAGTACTTTGAGGCTTGCAGTCATTAGTGGCAGGCTCTCTTGCCATTAATAGATGGAAATACATCAATGTCTCATGATTAATGGATCTCTCAAGTGTTCAACACCAACTCCTTTATTCACATTTGTAGAGTTGTACTTGGTGCCTTGATACCTACTTTCATCATCGATAGGTTGTCTCACATTTTTTAACGGTATAATTCAATGATCGGTAATCAAATGATGTCTCATCGTGTTCAAACTCAACTCATTTATTCACATGATGTAGACTTGCAACATTGGCGGATAGTGTAGAATACTTGAAGACATCACTATGTGGCCATAGATTTCCTGAGTTATTGTTTCCATTTCATTGGACAAGTACATGTTTGACTTCAATCATCATGGGAGATTAGATTGTACTACATAGTATACAGATATCTTCAGATTGATTTTTTAGACTGGTTTCACTGGGCCTTGTTCGTGACTATGACAGCTTTTGGCATACAACAACATTTGTATTTGCCTATTCATGGACATGAACACTTGTTTGGTATATTTTTCACATGGATCTGCATTGTATTATTGGAAACCATGTATGTAAACTCAATACATAATGTAATGAGAAATTGAGTTCGTCCAGCTGGTTCTCTACCACTCCACTTCTAAGTTATTTATAATGTATTTCGATCATCGCAGATACTCCTCTTATCTCACACTTTAGGGGGCATCTATTATAGCAAGATTTGCCTCACCATTGATATCTTGCATAGAGGGCATTTTCCATTTCCCTATGCAGACTTTTTATCGCTCTTTGATGAATCCAGAGCTAAAAATATACATTTTTCCACATATATGCTCCCTAACTTCTATGCAAAATGTGTATACGCTTGTTTCTCCATTAAAGCTCACGTATATCGGGATTTGTGCCAAAAAATACAAAATGAGGTTGGGTTTCCATGTCATGACAAAAGACCTCTGATCCTTGTCCATCCATATACTAGAAATGTTCCAACTCGGCCCTTCAATTGCATTATGAAGGCTATAAAAGCACAATTTCGAGCTATGGAAAACAAGGAGAAAGAATTAAACTTTGAGAGAAAAGTTACTATGTAAAAATTACTTCATATTGAGTCTGCATCCCTTTGTCCCTCAAGTCTAAACACAGTGTTCAACCCCCAAGCTCTTCCCTTATTATTGAGAGGACCTCTTTGCCTCTTTCTCATGAGCTTGCCTTTGGAAGAGGATTGAAGTGGTGGGGACTCAGTTGGAAGGAACTTGGTTTCTTGGTTTCAAAGCATGCCAAGACAGAATTCTGTAATGTTGACACTTCTACTGATCAATTATTAATCGAAATACTCATTTCCCGTCCTATTGGTATCTTGCAAATATATGATTATTATCCATGGGCATGTATGTAATGTTTATTAATGGATTATGCTATCTGATGTGCTAACCCCTTTTATATCATCACTATATACTTTCTTTTCTTTTTTGTTGAGAACTTCTCGCAGGTATAAAGATTTGGGTCAAAGTACTCAACGGTGGAACATCATCAAACGTTGGATCGAGGTAGGTATGTTTCTTGTATTGCACATTATTTTATATAGAATATGTTGGAATTGAGTTGATTTCGACAGTCATAACTATCTTTTGTGGTTTACCCTTGGCCATAAAGAGTTTTTCCCTTGTAACAAGGTTAACACAAGAAATATTATTAGAGTTTGGTATCCATAATGAAGCATGGAAAATAACTATGGACCTAACTAGGGTCTTGTGCCACAAACTAGACCTGTAGAGTAAGGAAATGCCACAAACAAGTGCCCATAAAGGTCAAAGTGAATAAATGTAGTGACCAAAGGTGAAAGGATGAGAGATAATAGTGGTAAGACACCATACCATATAAGGAATCCATACGAGGTTGCACACCTGAGTGAAGGTAAGGGATCACAATAGAGATAATCCAACATAGAATGATGAAAAAAATATATCATTGTCAACGATACTAGGAGGTTCACATACAACAATCCCACAAAAGAAGGAAAGATTCCTATATTCTAGGTAGTTAAGTGTATGTGAGGAGTATATAATTATTGCAAAGACCATAAGTAGAAGAATAAAAGTCATCCTCTTTAAATCAATCTCTCAAGAACAATTTGGTATTCTGGAGGGAAGACAGATACATGAAGTGATTGGGGTCACCTGGGAAGCCTTGCACAACATAAAGACACAAAATAAAAAAAGTGGTAGTGTTAAAGATAGATCTCTCTAAGGCATATGATCATGTGGCTTTTCTTGAGAATGATTCCCACTCATCTGATATTTGGTCTTCCTTTTATAAATTGGGCCATGAGATGCATCTCCTTGGTCTCCTTTGCATTTGTAATAAATGGATCAACCTCCCCTTTCCTCCAAGCTGAGAGAGGCCTTGGACAGGGATTCCCTTTATCCCTTCTATTCTTCCTATTGGTGGTAGAGGGACTAAGCATTGCTCTTTCAGAAGAAAAAATTAACATATCCTTTATCGATATTACCCATCTTCTTCCAGTCACTCACTTGTTGTTTTTTGATGATGTACTAATATTTTGTAGTGTTTTAAGGGGAGATGTTGAAAGTTTGAGTTCCATTCTAGACCTTTTCAGCAGGGCTACTAGCATGCTAATAAATAACACAAAATCCACACTATCTACTCATCTAATGGAACCAAAAGAAGTTCATTTTTACAAAGGGATTTTTCCTTATCTGGAAAATCCAGTAAGGTTTAAAGTACCTTGTATTTCATCTAAAATGAAATTTCTACACCAAACCGGACTAGAATTGGCTATTAGGAAAGATTGAAAAAAGACTAAAATCATGGAGCTTCAGGTGGCTATCTAGAGCAAGCAGGTTGATCCTGGTTAAATCAGTCCTTGAGGTGATTCCATTCTACTAGTTATCTATGGCCTGCATCCCGAAAGGAACTCTGGAGAAAATAAGGAAATTATTCTTCAAATTTCTATGGGGAGGACAAAAGGAGACCTTTGTGATTCCATGGATCAAATGGGATTCTTTGGCACTGCCAAATCTTTTGGGGGGATGGGGCCTAAAAAATATACAAAGTTTATCCACTTCCCTTGCAGCTAAGATAGGGTGGATATATATATGTTCAAAAAATCTATGGTCAAAGGTGGTTTTTCAAAAATATATCAATCCAAAATCAGTGTTGGATTGGATAAGAAGACTAGAAAAAGGCCACCAAAATGGCTCCATCATGTGGAAAGCTCTAGAAAAGTCTTTTGATGTGATCATTCAAAGGCTAACATGGAAGGTAGGAAAATGAAAATCTCTCAGACTCGGTAGGGATCCCTGGATAGGAAACAATGGTCAACACTTACTCTCCCAAAACCTAATAGACAACCTACATGTGAGAGGTTTTTTTCATTTAAACCAGATAGTGGATGATCAACAAACTTCGATCTAGATTCAAGGTTGGAAAGATGCACGAGCTATGAATTTGGAAGATCACTTCACAGTTCCCTGGAATGATTATATACAGGCCCTCAAGATAAGCCACGTGAAAATCAATGATCAAGAGTATGAAATTCTTTGGCAACTCAGTCGATTGGGGGTATACACTTCAAAATAGGTCTATTCATTCCTGATGACTAACCACCATCAACTAGCCCCTGAATGGTGGTGGAAGGGGATTTGGAAGGTCAAATTCCCCATTAAGGCTAGACTATTCATGTGGTTCCTCTTAAGGAAAAGGGTCACATCTCAGGGGATTGGAAGGTCGGAGTTGGTGTCCCCTTTGAAAGGAGGATGAGGAAACTTCTCTACATCATTTTTTGGGATTCCCTTTTTGAATTCAAACTTGGTGAATTGTCTCAGTTGTTTTAGATCAAAATTGCAGCTGGCACGAAATTTCCATTAAAGAAGCATGGAATTCTTGGGTTCAAAACCATAGGAAAAAAAACATCAAGGAACTTCCCCTTCTCATTCTATGGGGAATATGAATTTCCAGAAATGGGTCTATATTCAAGAAAAAGGCCTCGCTACCCGATTTAATTGTAGCCAAAATCTCAACCATCCTATCACACTTTCCACAAGAAAAATATATTCCTCCCCTAAGGCAGATAGTGGAAGAACAAATAGATTTCTCAAGACCTTGGTATTTTTTTATGGGGCTTCTCAAGACAACGGTGAATATTGCGGGGTAGGGGGAGTCATACACCTCTCTCCAACACATTTTTATAAATTAAAGTGGGGTCTAGGAAAGGGATCAACTAATTTTGCAGAACTAATGGCTTTAAAGCTCTTAAGATCTTGCTCACTTTTGTTGGGGAAAAAGGGATCTCAAACCTTCATACTTTTGGTGATTCAATGATGTTCATCAATTGGTTGAGGAAAACACAAAAGTGTTATAACATAAACATTGCTTCTATCCTTGAAGAAGTCTTTTTAATTTCAAATATATTTACAAACCTGTTATTCACCCATGTATATAGGGAAAGGAATGCTACAGTAGACTCCTTATGTAAATAGGGCACTCAAATGGCTCATGAGAAATGGCACATATTAGAAATCTTGGATGGGCAGAGCCATGAACATTATCACAAACCCTTTATAGAACAAAGGGAACAACTCGTCTTCAATGTATAAAGTCTTTTTCCACTTACTATATTCAGATTTTTATGGCATCCAAGGGACAAGTTACAGATTATCACTTTTATTTGGAAATGGGTAAACTTAAGACACTTATAGACTTCAACATACCTCTATATCCTATGGGGAAGTTTTGTATGCTTTTGGATCCAAGTTACTAGATCTAGATTTTTGTTTTTTCTTCTTAGAAAGACTAGTAGTATGCTTTACTTTTTGGGGGAACTATACTTAAATAGTTTTAGAAAAAGAGGAC
>JZKD02S1597336.1:114430-133442 GCA_000966675.3 Picea glauca
CCCCAAACTAATGGAAATATATAGGTCATCAATGGGATGATGACGCATATCTTGTGCATATACAACTCCAAGCATCCATGAACATGGGATTAAATCCTTCCTTATGCTCAATAAATATACAAAAGAGCCCTCCATAGCTCGACTAACCATATCCCTTTTGAGGTTGGCCTGTGATTTCAACCATTGGGCCAATTGATGTAATATTGCCCCTTCTGTCCACACAAGAATAATCTTCCCATGCTCAATATGAGGCTAACAAAGCCACAAAATTGATTGATTGGATCCATCACATCCACCAATAGGTCCATGACATTTTAAATAAAGCCAATGCTAAGTAAAAGTAGTGCCATGATCAACACTGATTTCCATACAAGTTTTAGGTCATAGACAAGGTTTGGTTGCATTTGCAGAAATAATACCTTAGAGGACCCCATCAAAATATATGACCACTTTAATATGGCCCTTACACTATCACCAAGGTCATGGGAGACACTAATTTTGAGTTAAGTATTCCCCCCTTCCTTGGATTGCACCCACTATTCTATTTGGACCTCCTTCAACCCTATTTTTCACCACTACTAAACAAATCAGAAGTGACAGAGTAGCTAAAACCTATAGAGATAAACCCTGACTACATGGAACAAGAAATCATTGATCAAGTCATGTACACATAGGTTAAGGCCTCATTGTAATAATCGTTTTGTGAATGCATATATCCATCACATATCTTCCCAAATATAATCTATCACCATTCTAGCGAGTTCATTTCACTTTGCATTTTTATAGTTCCTGCATAATTCATTAATTAATAGAAATTCAATATTATTGTATTTGTGTTTCTATCATATTTTTGTTCTTTATTTCATCCCCTCATAAATACAGATCAATTAATTATACCATAATATTATTATTAATTTCTAGATAATAATTAAGCTATGATTTATTACAACTACCTTTATTAAATTTCCCAAAATACTTGTAAGATTTGATTACATCTTATGACAATTTTAAATAACCAAATGTACTTCAAAATACCCAATAAAATATAATGAACTTGGATATATATATTTTCAACATAGACCAAATCACCAAGGTGTTAATATTGATAATTTCAATTATGTATAATTATATACAATACAAACTTTCCAAAATTATCCTATAACTACATCGATGAAACTATTACACTATCTTCTTTGTCATAACTAGTTGCAACGCCCCATATTTTGGCCCTGGGCAATTAGAACTTTGATTTTACTCATCTTATTAATTCATTTCTTAGTAACTATTTTATCTCATTTAGATTGATATGGATGTTTGATATGTGTACATCTAGACCTATTTATGTCTTTCATAATATTAGTTTACTATTATATGTTAATGATGATGAAAATTATGTGAATTGTCTAAACATGCAAATTTAAATGTGGAATTTCAGTACATGGATACCAACTCAAACTTATGTTGTGAATGTATAATATATGTGAGTCATGGTGTAAAAAAGAATACATTTCTTAATTCAATGTCAATACAAATATGGATTCTCATATGAAATTGTAATGTATCTTCATGGATATGAGTATTGGTGAGCTAAGCTAGGGGTTGATGAGCTATGTAATGGCCAAATGACTATAGTGATGAGGTAACATGGATTCCATAGAGATCAAAAAGATATTGTATGCTATAATTTTTACTTATGATCTTATTTATGATTTCAAATATTTCTATGATCTATTATAAGCATGATTTTGACAAGATGTAGATCTTTCCCAGAGTGGTTATTCGATGATGTGACTCTAAGAAAAATAGTTACATAGTATCGTTTAATATAGGGTGTTAACCCTAGTTCTATTAGAAAGGGCAGAGGTATTTCTGATTGAGTATCCTATTGACCCTAGTTGTATCAAGAGAGGTGGAGGTATTGTAGACAATTTATTCTCTAAAACCTAGAGCCATGGGAGGGCTCTATGAAGCTAGACTCCCCTAGATGTGTGATGGTGATTGTTAGCTGCATACTGGGGAATATTGGTAGAAATAGGTGGTACTTATATGGATTTAGGTCAATGTAGTTGATGCTCTATCATAGTCCAAGAGAAGAAATGATAGGATGTGGAATATGAAAGTAGGTTAGCGAGGAAAGATCATTACAATTTACCTGAAACACTCATTTTGGTTATACTATGTTTAAAACACTCATTTTGATCCCGTTTAGATATTTTGTGTGTGATGATCAATTATTGTTAAATTATTGTAATTTTTTTAGTTAAGATTACTAAATGATGTATTAAATTTAGTTGGTGTCTTACATGCTTCAATGTGAATATACATAAACTATGCATTAGCGATGGTGATTGTTGAACACCAATACATGAATAAAATATGTGTACACTAGCTATGCATACATACTCTACTAATGTACACTAGTACAATTAATTGATGTATTAATTACTAAACTAGGTTTTTAACTATTTAAATGAATGNGCTAACAAAGCCACAAAATTGATTGATTGGATCCATCACATCCACCAATAGGTCCATGACATTTTAAATAAAGCCAATGCTAAGTAAAAGTAGTGCCATGATCAACACTGATTTCCATACAAGTTTTAGGTCATAGACAAGGTTTGGTTGCATTTGCAGAAATAATACCTTAGAGGACCCCATCAAAATATATGACCACTTTAATATGGCCCTTACACTATCACCAAGGTCATGGGAGACACTAATTTTGAGTTAAGTATTCCCCCCTTCCTTGGATTGCACCCACTATTCTATTTGGACCTCCTTCAACCCTATTTTTCACCACTACTAAACAAATCAGAAGTGACAGAGTAGCTGAAACCTATAGAGATCAACCCTGACTACATGGAACAAGAAATCATTGATCAAGTCATGTACACATAGGTTAAGGTCTCATTGTAATAATCATTTTGTGAATGCATATATCCATCACATATCTTCCCAAATATAATCTATCACCATTCTAGCTAGTTCATTTCACTTTGCATTTTTATAGTTCCTGCATAATTCATTAATTAATAGAAATTCAATATTATTGTATTTGAGTTTCTATCATATTTTTGTTCTTTATTGCATCCCCTCATAAATACAGATAAATTAATTATACCATAATATTATTATTAATTTCTAGATAATAATTAAGCTGTGATTTATTACAACTACCTTTATTAAATTTCCCAAAATACTTGTAAGATTTGATTACATCTTATGACAATTTTAAATAACCAAATGTACTTCAAAATACCCAATAAAATATAATGAACTTGGATATATATATTTTCAACATAGACCAAATCACCAAGGTGTTAATATTGATAATTTCAATTATGTATAATTATATACAATACAAACTTTCCAAAATTATCCTATAACTACATCGATGAAACTATTACACTATCTTCTTTGTCATAACTAGTTGCAACGCCCCATATTTTGGCCCTGGGCAATTAGAACTTTGATTTTACTCATCTTATTAATTCATTTCTTAGTAACTATTTTATCTCATTTAGATTGATATGGATGTTTGATATGTGTACATCTAGACCTATTTATGTCTTTCATAATATTAGTTTACTATTATATGTTAATGATGATGAAAATTATGTGAATTGTCTAAACATGCAAATTTAAATGTGGAATTTCAGTACATGGATACCAACTCAAACTTATGTTGTGAATGTATAATATATGTGAGTCATGGTGTAAAAAAGAATACATTTCTTAATTCAATGTCAATACAAATATGGATTCTCATATGAAATTGTAATGTATCTTCATGGATATGAGTATTGGTGAGCTAAGCTAGGGGTTGATGAGCTATGTAATGGCCAAATGACTATAGTGATGAGGTAACATGGATTCCATAGAGATCAAAAAGATATTGTATGCTATAATTTTTACTTATGATCTTATTTATGATTTCAAATATTTCTATGATCTATTATAAGCATGATTTTGACAAGATGTAGATCTTTCCCAGAGTGGTTATTCGATGATGTGACTCTAAGAAAAATAGTTACATAGTATCGTTTAATATAGGGTGTTAACCCTAGTTCTATTAGAAAGGGCAGAGGTATTTCTGATTGAGTATCCTATTGACCCTAGTTGTATCAAGAGAGGTGGAGGTATTGTAGACAATTTATTCTCTAAAACCTAGAGCCATGGGAGGGCTCTATGAAGCTAGACTCCCCTAGATGTGTGATGGTGATTGTTAGCTGCATACTGGGGAATATTGGTAGAAATAGGTGGTACTTATATGGATTTAGGTCAATGTAGTTGATGCTCTATCATAGTCCAAGAGAAGAAATGATAGGATGTGGAATATGAAAGTAGGTTAGCGAGGAAAGATCATTACAATTTACCTGAAACACTCATTTTGGTTATACTATGTTTAAAACACTCATTTTGATCCCGTTTAGATATTTTGTGTGTGATGATCAATTATTGTTAAATTATTGTAATTTTTTTAGTTAAGATTACTAAATGATGTATTAAATTTAGTTGGTGTCTTACATGCTTCAATGTGAATATACATAAACTATGCATTAGCGATGGTGATTGTTGAACACCAATACATGAATAAAATATGTGTACACTAGCTATGCATACATACTCTACTAATGTACACTAGTACAATTAATTGATGTATTAATTACTAAACTAGGTTTTTAACTATTTAAATGAATGGTTTAATATTTATGTAAATTATATTGCATACATAAATATCTAGTAATATCAGATACCTTCTTTGACTTTGATTTATGGTTGGTATGATGAATTAAATGACTATGGTGGGTTGTCATAAATTTTTAGTCAAGTTTCATTCATAAGCTAGCATGAGAAGAAATACTTTGCATTCTATTTATTTATATTTTATCTAAGTCATTTAATATTTTATTTTTATTTTATTTTTTCCCCAAAAATATAGATGAGGGAGGATGTTTGATAATAATGGTGGTAGATGAGGAGACTTGGAGAAGTGTATAAGGAAACTTGATAAATACAAATAGGAAGTAGTGTTGAGGGGGGAAGAAAAATAGAGGTTGAGAGGTTGGAGCATGTTGAGAGTTTGGATTATTGTTGGAAGAAATATCCATGTGACAATCTTATTAGAGCATAGGTGCATTATTTTTCTTGGATTCATGGGAATGGAGGGCCAAAAGATCAAAAGGTCATTTGGAGCTAGGTAGCCGACTAGTATCCTAGTTGGCTAGGAGGATAATTACATTTTACTTTGGGAAAGTATAAGTGGAGAAAGAAGTTTGGAGGCATTGACATCTTGCTACTACTCATTGAACTACCCTTCAATTGATCAAATTCAAAAAATGTGGAGGTATTTTTCTTAGTATGTATCTCTTAATGAGTATGTTTAAATTATCAAATATTAGTTCATAACATCTCATGGATATTTTCTACATTTGGTATCAGAGCCCCGACTCAAATGATAGGACCAAAATATCCATCATCTCCATGTATAATACTATAAATCAATACTAATGGGCATATTTAAGAGAGAATGAAGTGTATATCCCATTTTTGATATACCCTTAGAATCCTTTAATGAGAATTATAGCCTATACAGAGAGATTGATTTATGTTAGGTTGTTCCCAAAATCCAAACATAATACAAAGGTGGGATTCCATGGCTACCTACAATTTATAGAATTGTAGAAACACAAAACCCTGTCTACCTACAATAAACATAAATGAAGACAAAATGTTATTGAGCATAAGAAAAATTAACAGACCTATAAGGACGATGATTTATGGAAACAATACTATATTAATTTATAATTCTTATAGTTAAATAAAGAACCTAGGTTGTAGCTAGGATAAAGATAATAATATATTTAAAAGAGTAAACTACATAGCACACTTCTCATGAATGTGCAATTGGGGAGAGGTGTTAAGGGGGATACCATTTCTCTATGTGTTGYTGTTATTTTTATGTAAAAATAAAATAAAATAAAAATCCCATACTTATTAAAAGAAGAAAAATTGTAGAATCATCAATTTACTATTCATAAAGTGTAGCTATGTAAATACGAAAGTCAGATAAATCTCTAGAAATAAAATTATGGTGTATGAACATCAAATAAATTTCTAAAAATGAATTTGGGGTGTATGAAAATGGGACCCAAAAAAAATTGAACACAAGCTATATGGCATGTATTGCATATAAATTGATTTCTTGCAATGCTAAATTGAAAATTGGTCCATTACTACATATGAATATGGCAGGTAGCCTACAAAATGAAAAACAAAGAATAGAATGACATACAAGTGTAACCATAACAACTTGTAAGGCTAGAAAATTTGAAATTGTAAAAATAGTAGTCATAGTGTTATGTAGAAAAATTGTCTTTTAGGCTTAAAATAGCCATATTACTATTCGAAAACACATGTATACTAACAAAGAACAAACACCTTTAGTATCGACTCACACAACTAGATCAAATATCAACACGTCGATGTTTTTGCATGGTAAAACCCTTGTGGAGAAACATCCACGACCCTATCCAATGTGGCCACTTAAGGTAATTTATTAATGAAAAAGAAAAATATTACAAGAGATTTTCTCACAATTGATCATAAAAAAATGACCCTCCATGCTATTTAAATAAATATCATGGACCGTGTTAAGCCATAGATCAATGTAGTTTTTAAGATCGAGGAGAATATGATTTATCGTATCACTCTATGTCTAGAACATATTGTGACCTTCAGATTACAAAATTACAAATGCATACTTAAGAAACACACTAAGAAACAAACTTTAACCTAACGACACATTATACCATGTTTATCTTAACTAAATCCTAAGTGTCTAAATATCCTAACATCGCCCATTAAGAACAACTTGGGATAGGATTGAAGGATTTACAAAGGTGACACAATAGGATAAGGATGGAGGCATTAGAGCCTATCCCCGCTTAATGAAAACTTCTTGAACTTCTAATGTAGTTCGAATTTTAAAAATTCTCTCCTGTAGGAGAATTTGTGAAAATGTGTGCAACTTGATTTTCTGTAAGGAAAAATAACACTTCAATAACTCAATCATGAATGATCTTTCCGATGAAGTGAATGTGTATCTTGATATGACTATTGCACTAATTTTGAAATGGACATTTGGTGAAATTGATGGCACTCGGATTTTCACACCAAAGGCTACTTGGATAATGATGATGGAATCCAAAAACTTAAAGGATCTATTGAATTCACAAGTATTCTTGACATGGATTAACATCTACTCATTACTTTGCTTCTGTTGGAGAAAGAGAAAAAACCTATTTTTTCTTACAATCCCAAGTGACATGTCTAGAACCAATGCCTAAAACATAACCTATAGTAGAATTTCAATCATCGATTTCTTTGGCCCAATATGAATTAGTGAAACCAACCAACAAAGGAATACCCCCTGAACAATAATGTATCCTAAATTTAAATCTACCACATACATACCAAGGTATCCTTTTAGCATCTTTCCAATGGATTTCATGGATTGTTTGCATATATCAAGTAACATGACCAATAGTAAAAGAAATATCAGGATAAGTATGAGTCAAATATAGGAGGTTACCAACTAACTAACAGTACAAAGTGGCATCAACTTCTGGAGTAGTATAGGTGGCAAAAAGTTTGAATCCGGATTGGAAGGGAGTAGGGTCTCATTTAGAATATTCCATGTGAAAGCGACGAACACATTCACAAGCATACTTACACTAGGAAATAATTATTTTTTTTCCTTGTTTTGCAATACTTGGAGGCCAAGGAAATAATGAAAATAACCTAATTATGTCATTTCAAATTTTGTTTAAGGTTGGATTTCAAATGGGTTAAATGTTTAGGGTAATTACTAGTGAGGATAAGGTCATAAACATAAAGAAAAAGGATTATGAGATAGATTACTACTTTCTTGGTATAGACATTAGGGTAAGAATGAAATTTGGAAAAGCTAGTGTTAAGAAGAAACATATTGATTTTTTCATACCAATATCGAGGATCTTTCTTAATACCATAAATACATTTCTTAAGGAGACAAGAAAGGATGGAGTCATTCTGGACATAGTCCGGAAGTTGTTCCATGTAGATTTCTTCTTGCAAATCCCCATGCAATAAGGTGTATTTAACATCCATGTGTTGGACCTCCCATTTATGTGAGGTGGTAATGGATAGAACATGGTTTATGGAATTCATTTTTGCTATAGGGGAAAACATTTCATTATAGTCAATGCCTTCAACTTGAGAGAACCCTTTGGTAACTAACTAGGCATTGTGTATTTCAATAGTTACATTTCATGCATACTTAGTTCTATACACCCATTTACACTTGAAAAATTTTCTTCCTTTCATAATACATACAAGATCCAAAGTATCATTCACCATTAAAGAAAGGCACTCTTTATTCATTGATGTGTCCCAATCTAGATGACTTGAAGCTTCTACAATGTGTCTATATCATGAGTCATTGAAACTTGAGCCAAAAGAGAAGAGGCACACTAGAACTATCAATGTGTTTGAAACTCATCTAAAGGTTCATCAGAAATATCACCATATGCTTCTCATTTTGGAAAGTCCCATTTGGGAAGCGATACTAATGGTGAAGGTTCATGTTTAATGGAATCATTTGGAAGAAGGTGAGAAGGTGAATGTGGATTTTCATCCTYATTATCATCATCYGAAGAAGAAGAAACCAAAATAGGAAAAAAATATGGCACAAACATCGAGGATGGATCGTGGAMTAAATATGGCACAAACATCGAATTATACTCGTAGGACAAGAYATTTTCATCAAAATTAAAAAATATTCTAATAATAATTTCATTGGAATGGGGTTTAAGAAGGTAGTATCTTGACATATTCAAAATATACACCAAACATGAACTTCTCACTTTTAKCCTCTAAAGAATTCCTTTTCTCATCAAGAATGTGAACCCATGCTACACTACCAAATACATAGAAGTGGCTTACATATGGCTTAATTTTACTYYAGGATTMTTTCGATGTTATATTTTTTAGAGCCTKCATGGGAGTGTGATTTACTATGTAATTTGMAAAATTGATGGATTCTACCCAATAATCAAGACTTAATCCCTTAGATTGGACCATACAATTAGCCATTTATTTTAATGTGCAATTATTTATCTCAACAACACCATTTTGTTGTGGTGTATATGGAATAGAATGTTGCATTTGAATTCCCTGTCCAATGGAGTAAATTGTAAATTTTATGTTCACATATTCTCCTCCATTATCTTTTCTTAACCTTTGAATTTGATCTCCATATTGTTTTTCTATAGAGGCCTTGTAGGCCCAAAAATTGTCAAAAACTTCACCCTTAAGTTTTAAGAAGTAAACCCAGGTGCATTTGGAGAAGTCATCAATCAAAGTTAAGAAATAATTAATGCACCTATATAAACAAGGAACAAAGTGGACCACACAAATCACTCTGAACAAGATGCAAAGGGGTCTAGGTGTGCCAAGAGGCATGCTTTTAAAAAATATCCCGATGATATTTCCGAATAGCACAACCATCACAAAAACCATCTTTGTAAGAATCAAGAGGACGACCAATAACCATATGTTTATTAATGTTGGCCCTTGGTTATGGAAGCAAGCGAAGATTTAGGGAGAAAAGGAAAAGTGCAAACTGCGCGGAAGACACAGTGACTGATACTGGGTCGAAGTGAGCAAAAGAGCAGAAAAGAAGGAGCGAAGTAAGAGAAAGCAAGTCGTTGGACTAGGTGATCAAGGATGACAGATCAGAAAAGAAGAGGGATCGTGGACAACTCAGCAAGCGAAAGAAGATGTCAACAAATTCTTTGGAGCACCGTGCATGAAGGAAGGAAAGATAGGCTAGTGAAGCCCTGAAAACACGGGTCAATTTGATTTAGGGATTTAACATTTAGGGTTTTGGACACCTAGGTTTTGGACTAAGTTTGTCGGTGAGATATTATAATGTATAAATAAAGGTCAATAGGATCTGGCATGGGATAGAGTAAGAGAGATAGAAGAGATTATGCGATGAGAAGAGATTTCTATTGAGAGAGAACTATTGTATTGTGAGAGTAGTCTGTATTGTAAGATCTTCAGCTAGGTGTGAAGATCAACCTTGCAGTGTAGGGAGGGGAGAGAAAGAGAGAGGAGAAGAGAAGATCTACTAGTTAAGATCACATATAAGAATTGTATGCTTCCATATTAATATATCATAAAGCACAGTTATGTGGACGTATCCCTAGGGAGAGGGTGAACCACGTACATCTTGTGTTATGTGTGATTGATGATGTGTTCTCTGTCATTTGATATGCTTCTATTGTGATATTGTGTTAGATATGAAATGTAACCTGCACAGTAGTTTTAAGGAAGATAAAGAATAACTAGGTGACTATGTGTTGTTGTGAATCCACTCTGCATTCCCTCTAGTTGTAGACACCTGTGTCTTGCAACCCCCTATATCTACTTCAGGTGAGACTGCATCTTCTTCATACGTGTTGCCAAAAGGGCCAGTAGTTAGGGCTTGTTGGTGCATTGTTAGATCTAAACCCTGGGTCTGCCCCTGTGTCAACAAATGGTTCTATTTCCAGGACCAAAATATTCTTGAGGGAATGTCAAGGTGGTTTCCATCGAAGACATAGATTCAGAAGTAGATAGAATATAAAGAAAAGGGCTTTGTTGAAGCCTAAAAAAAGAACCCCAGTATTGGTATAGAGGATTGGTTGGGAAGATATATCTTTACTGATATATGCAAGATTTTATTTGGAGGAATCCATCGGGAGCTATATGAGTGGCTAGCTAGGTTAGTAGATACCCAATTCGAAGTCAGACTCGGACCACCTGTGGTTTGGATGTCGATGTTGATCAAGAAGTTCAAGAGAGTTGACAACATCGTGTCAAGAGAAGTAGATCATTGGTTTGATAGTACCATCAGAGGGCATATCACTAAGTTTGTTGTTGACAGAGTGGAATCATATAGCCAAGCAGAGAGATATTTCTTTAAGGGACCTAGAGGAAAATTTTTACATTTTATGAAGTTCAAGATCAAGCTTCTATTGCATGAAAAGAACATCTTGAAGATACAGTAAACGATCAGATCAAAAGAGTTAATTTTAAAATTTTCAGACAATGACAGTGACATAGAGGCTAGACCTACGTGCAGTGGGAGAGTGTTCAGAGAAGTTCATATTGTGAACCTGTTTAAGAAGAAATACGGAGACAAAGGGTTTTACAGTGGAGAAGAGAAATATTGTACAGACGAAGAGCATTCAGAATCCGCTAGGAAAGAGGAACCTCGTCGAGAAGATCCAAAAACTTCAAGAACTACACCAACTGTTGAAGTAAGTACTATTATTCCTCTTGTTTCTTCAGCATTGTTAAGTAACCAGAGTAACCTAATTCATCAGAACGCTCAGATAACTGTCACTAGCAATCCACAACATACTCAGTTAGTAAACCTAGGAAGATCTATGGAAGATGAGATGAGGTTACCCACCTTTAGAGGAGATGGATTTGAAGATATTGATCAACATTGGTTTCTATGTGAATCTTTGTGGAGTATTAAGAATATCATCGATGAAGCTATCAAATGAGATCAGTTCAACACTACCCTAAGAGATCGTGCACTAAGATGGTACATGAAATTCATCCAAGGAGATACACCTAAACCGTTGAATGCCATTAAGACTACACTAATTGTTGAATTCAAGAAACCTAAGTCAGATTCACAGTTCATTACATAACTAAAAGAAATCAAGCAGAGAACAGATGAACCTGTGTGGGAGTTTGATCAAAGATTTAAGACCTTGACAGGCCATTTGAGTTTTTAGATCCCAGATGAGAAGAACAAGGAATGGTTCATTGCACCCTCTTTCCACACATCAAAGTTCCTCTGATGCAACAAAAGATTACTTTGCAGGCTGAGGCACTGGAGATCACCATGAAATTATAATCAGGCCTGATGGGAGAATCTATCTTAGGTATGAGTCAAATCTTGAGTCAACTAACTAGATTATCACTGCAGGTCGAAGATATGAAGAAAGATAAGGGAAAATATTAAAGAGAAGACATATGGTGTATCAGATGAAAATTAGAAGGCCATGACAAGGAGAATTGTCCCCTATTTCATGAATACACGAACTCTAGATCTCCGAGCCCTTTGAAGCAAGTTACCCTACCCTAGTGCGAGGTATGTAGAAATCAACATCACCATGGTGAATGGTACTATCTACAAAAATATGTCCAGACACCCATAAATCTGTATTGAAAATTATGTAAGTCAGTAGAACACGATGGTAGGGATTGTAGGGATTACGATCTCATACATGAAAGGTCAAGGGATATATAAAAAATTCAAGGAAAAATACAACAAGAAGAAGCACTGGGTAGTATAATTCCCTTGGGAGAGGAAACTTCAACCCTCGTGGTGGATACCGAGGAAGAGGAAGAGGAGTAGGTATGGGTCGAGGTTGAGGACAGATCATCTGTTATAACTGCGCATAACTAGGACACTTGGTAAGGGACTGTCAGAACCCTTTTACCACTTGCATCTACTGCAACTTATTCGAGCATGTTATCGAGGAATGTCCAACATTGTTGGCTAAGCTTTAGGAGAAACGAGGAGGAAACCAACAAATACAACTAATCAAATTAGAACCTCACGGAGTAGATCCTAGAGTCATTGTTATCACTAGAGGAGGTGTTGTTATAGGAGAAGACAGAGTGATCCAAGGAAAGACTACAGAATAATCAGGAGTCAGAAAAGCTACAGAGAAGACACAAGAGTTTTATCCAAGGAAAGAGAAGCAGATATTTGAGGGAGCAAGAAAGGAATTTGGAAGAGATCATGATTCTTCATCAAATTTTCAACCAGAAGTAAGAGAATTTGGAATGCCTCTGGAATTTGATTAGTGTGATTCACCTGGAGATGGAAAAGAGGTGAGTAAACTTGCCAGTTTCTTGTATACGTTTATTGAGTTGATTAAAGATGAAAACAACATACAAGAACTACAAAATTTGGTCAGACATTATGAGATAGGAAGGGTAGATCCTTTTCTACATAAAGTAGTACATCAAATATCCAAGAAGAGAAGACAAATAAAGAACTATAGCTTAATGCTCAGATTGGAGAGTACGATATAGACTCTGTGGTCCTTGACTTAGGTTCAAAGGTCAATGTCATGACGAAGCAGACTTGTGCACTAATGTGAAAACCTAAGTTGATCTATTCCCCTATCGGGCTTAGGATGGATAATCAACAAGTTGTAATCTCCTTTGGAGTATTGGAGCATGTCCCTGTGGACATCGATGGAGTAAGGAAGTTTGTAGACTTCGAGGTGATTCATATAGTTGATGATAGTTGTCCTTACCCTGCGCTATTAGGAATTGATTGGGTTTTCAATAATTCCACTGTGGTTGATTTAAATAAAATAAGAATGTCATTTGAAGGAGATGGCCTTAGGGTCATTGCACCTTTGGATCCCAATGAAGGTCAGAGATATATAGAACCCATCAGAGAAGAAGACCGTGCATATGAACTAGAAAATATATACAAATTAACAGTCAAACAATATGACTACATTAATCCTACAACAGATGGGAATTTGAGTTGGCGAAGTGGCAGCGCATGTTCATCATATTCAGAAGAAGCACTGGAGAACTGGCAGAACAAAATGTAAAAAGTATCTAGAAGGAAATGCGCTATATTAACCAGAGAAGTTCATTGGATCGACACAACAGTAAGTAATTTTCCCACCTTTGATGGTCTAAATCACTTAGAATCATTCCTAGTGAAATTTGAAGAAATTGTACCAACAAAACAAATATTTTTTGCAATGGATGATACCCTAAAATCAACTCCAGTGAGATGGTGGGGGACACACAAAAAAAATATTACAAACTGGGTACAATGTCTCACTTTGATGACAGCACGATTTTCAGAGCAAGTAGATGGATGTGAAGTTAGGTACATAGGTCGAAGTTGTCTGAAGGACCATGTGCAAAGTTGCGAGTAAGCCTAGAGAAACATTCCTCAAGAATAGTGGGTACAAAAATTAATTAACACACTGGACACAACTCCCATCAACTGGTATCTTCAAGAAAAATTGTGCCTCATCACTACAAATTGGGAAGGTATGAGCCAAAACTTTGTAAATACCTTTTTGTTTGAAAGACAATATCCTATAGTAGATCAAGCATTACAGGTTGTAAGACAACAAGTGTTCGAGGAGGCACCTAGCCTCCCTTTGGAGAAAGAAGAGTATGAATGGACTACACCTCTTAAAAAGTTGCAAGGATGTTACAATATCAATGGTGGTGAAGACGATGATCCTAGGAATGTGAACATCACATAAATAGAAGGCCAAAGAGATGTAGAAGTACCAAGAGTCGAACTACCTTTTGGTGGAAAGCCAATTAAAATAAAAAAAATCAACATTGGAACAAAACATACACCAAAACTTGCAAATGTTGGAGATTATTGGGAGGCTGCCACCATTGACAAGATCATAGAGTTACTACATGAGTATCAAGGCTTGTTTCCAACCAAGTTCACTGATATGAAGGGAATTAAAGGGCCCATGGGAGAGATGAGGATCCCTTTGAAACCATATGCAAGGCCAGTCAAACAGATACCCTATAGATTGAACCCTAAATATAAGGAGAAAGTGAAGATTGACCTTGACAGAATGCTGGAAGCAGGAATCATAGAACCTATTGAAGAGTCAGAGTGGATTAGACCTATGGTGGTACAAGATAAGAAGACAAGAGAAATCAGGATCTATGTAGATCTTAGGAAGATGAATGATGCCTATTTGCATGACCCATTCCCTATGCCATTCACTGATGAAGTGTTAGACAATGTAAAAGGACATGAGGTATATTCTTTTACAAATGGATTTTCACGATACCATCAGATCCGAATTGCCAAGGAAGATCCCCATAATACCACATTTGCAACAAAATGGGGATCATACCAGTATACAATGATGCCATTTGGATTGAAGAATGCACCAACCATCTTTTTCAGGGTAGTGGTCGAAGCGTTTAAGGAGTTTTTACATAAATTCCTAGAAGCATATTTTGATGATTGGACTATTTTCAGCATTTTGCAAAATCATAATGAATGTTTAAGACAAATGTTGGATAAGTGCAGGTAGTGTCGGATTGCCTTGAACCTAAAGAAGTGCATCTTATTTTCACCCTTTGAAGTGCTATTGGGCCATATTGTGTGTAAGAAGGGATTGCTCGTAGATCCCTCCAAGATTGCCATTATAGTTGATCTACCCCCTCCTACTTCAGTTAAATAGTTGTGCACTACGTTGGGACATACTGGATACTATAGGAAGTTCATTAAGGGATATTCACAGATCATAGCACCCATGGAGAATATTTTAAAGAAAGACTGTCAGTTTCATTGGACAAAAGAATGCCAACAGAGCTTCAACACACTGAAACATAAAATGGTTGCTACACCCATTCTAGTTTTCCCAAATTGGAGTAAGGAATTTTAGGTGCATGTCGATGCATCTTCTATCACATTAGGAGAAATGTCAT
The DNA here is from genome assembly GCA_000966675.3 of Picea glauca. Classification (NCBI taxonomy): domain Eukaryota; kingdom Viridiplantae; phylum Streptophyta; class Pinopsida; order Pinales; family Pinaceae; genus Picea; species Picea glauca. The sequence goes on from JZKD02S1597336.1 coordinate 129,995, forward strand.
CACAATTGGGAGATGAAGACATTGACCATCCGTTAGCCTTCGCTAGTAGGAAGCTATCAATAGTTGAGATTAATTACACCATCAATGAGCGAGAAGGATTAGCCATGGTGTATGTGCTACATAAGTTCCAACACTACTTGCTCGAAGGACATTTTAAGATGTTCACTGATCATTATGTGCTTAAATACCTAGCCAAAAAGCCAGTGTTGGGGGGAAGAATATGCATGAAGAAGAATACCTAGAGATCGTGGTTAAGACAGGAAGAATGAACAAAGGTCCTGACCACTTTTTGAGGTTGGAACATGGAGAAGAGCCTACTAGTTTGGATGATACACTACCAAATGCACATTTGCTGGCCATCAAGAAGGTTTATGATCACTTCGCGTAGATAGTGCAGTTCCTGTTAACAGGAATGGCACCTAGTGACTATAGAATTATTCATAAGAAACAGTTGGTAATGCACATTGCAGATTTTTAACTTATAGTTGGACAACTATACAAGATGGGACCTGATGAGATATTGAGGATGTGTGATATGGAAGCAGAGAGACCATTGATCCTCGCAGAAGCACATGAAGACATCGCAGGAGGACACTATGTACGAAAATCAATAGCGCAGAAGATTCTTAGGGATGGCCTTTGGTGGCCTACTCTACACAAAGATGCTAAGGAATACTATACGGCCTGTGATGTATGCCAAAGAGTTGGGAAACCATCCAGAAGATATGAGATGTCTTTAGCACCTCAGCTAACCTTACAGAAATTTGAGAAATAGGCCATTGACTTTGTGGGACCTATCAACCCACCAGGAAAGCGCACAGGAGCTAGATACATAATCACTGCAACAGAGTATTTGACCAAATGGGAAGAAGCAAGATCAGTTAAGGATTGTAGTGCAACTACAGTTGTGCACTTCATATTGGATGATATCATAACTAGGTTTGGATGCCCAAAAATCCTTATGAGCAATCAAGGCACACATTTTATTAACAAGACTATTGAAGCCTTGACTCAGGAATTTGAATTTCACCATCAGAAGAGCATGGCCTATCATCCACAAGAACATGGGACAGTTGAAGAATTCAATAAGATCTTGGATATAACACTGACGAAGATATGCAGCATGAGCATGGATGACTAGGATTTGAGAGTACCAATAGTATTATGGGCCTATAGAACCACTTGCAAGAAACTGACCATGCAGACCCCATTTAAATTGGTATATGGTCTAGAAGCAGTTGTACCCATGGAATATTTGGTTCCTAGTATGCGAATTGTAGCCTTTACAGATATGGATGACACTAGCGCTGTGCAAGAGAGGCTTGCGCAGTTGGTTGAACTAGAAGAAGACAGATTTATTTCATGATTTCACCAACAGGTTCAGAAAGAAAGAGAAAATGCCTACCATGACAAACACATCAAGAAGAAAGCTTTCAAGAAAGGATATCTGGTATTGGTATATGACAGTAAGTTCATGAGGCATCCAGGGAAGTTTAGGATGCATTGTCTTAGACCATATGAGGTTGCCTATGTTACAGAAGGAGGACCTGCGTAGTTGAAGACTTTGACTGGAGAATGGAAGGTGGTTGAAATTGTATTATGACAACCATCTACCGCGAAGCTCTCAGTAAAAGCATAAGGAAAAGGGCCTCGGTGCCAAGTGCAGTTGAAACTCAGTACCAGACATAGAAAAGATAGTCTGCACATAGAAGGGAGGGACAAAGCATAAATCATATGCTTCCCTGTGTATTCTGAAGTCGAAATGAAATAGAAAGTTTAGACCTGAAGTTCCTCGGGACGAGTCACATGTGAGTGTTGGGGGCCTGTTGGCCCTTGGTTATGGAAGCAAGCGAAGATTAAGGGAGAAATGGAAAAATGTGAACTACGCAGAAGACACAGTGACTCATACTAGGTCAAAGTGAGCAAAAGAGAAGAAAATACAGAGCGGAGTAAGAGAAATCAAGCCGTTGGACTAGGAGATCGAGGATGATAGATCAGAAAGGAAGAGGGATCATGTTAAGCCCTAATATTGGCTCATTACCCCTTAATTGGGGCATATTATATTAGTAATGTTACTTTATTTATGTCGGCTTTAGGCCATTAGTTGTAATTATACTTCTTAGTCTCCTATATATACCAAGGAGACATTTTCATTTTGAATCATCTTGTACTTGAATATTTAAGTGGGGTAAAAGGAGGCTGCCCCCTCAAAGAGGCTTATTATCTGAAATTATCTCTTTTTCAAGGTGTTGAGTACTATTTCTGAGGTTTTTCTATGCTATATTGATATTTGGTTCTTAACATATGGTATTAGAGCTCAAGGTCTTGGGGTTTCGTTGCTACATCTGAGACACCTTGGAATTTTTGCTATAACTTTGTTTCTACAATGTTTCAAAAGGAACGGATTAGATGATATTTAGTAGACAGAGCAAGGTACGTTGGGTTCAAAACTTATCTCTTGAGGCCTTATACTTTCATAGATATAACCTGTACAAGATAGGGTTCTGGAATCATCCTGAACTGATTCATTGCAGAATTTTCGCTATAAAAACTTTTCTGTAACGTTTCAGACCCATAACTCAGGAGGATATTTACATAAATAAGTAAGGTATTTTGGTAAAAATTTCATCTTCTAGATCATCTTAAATGTTTAGATACACCTTGTGTAAGATAGGATATCTGACTAGTCCTATTGACTAGTCTCAAGAAGGTGTTCCAGGTAAAACAATCATAACTTCTTCCTAGAGTATCAGAATTGAGTGGGAATAGTTTCATTGGATTGTGGACAATATGTAGTATTTCTGGTGTGAGTTTTAGAATTTTATATCAATCAATTTGTGCAGGGCATGCTATACAAGTGAGATCTCCTGGAAAGGCCAAGAATCGACAAGTTGTGGGGAAGTTACCATAAATTCCACTTGGTGCATCCAATTTTGATCAAAGAAGAAATATCATAGAACTACATAAAAGAAATTTCCATACCCGGAAGGGATGAAACTGGGGAGATACAATAGAAGAAATATTGTCTAGCAAAACCACCCCAAAATCAAGGTTCAAAACTGATACTTGGCCAACATGCCACCCAAAAATGGAACTTCTACACCAAATAAGCCTCCATAAGATCCTACCTGGACTCTTGATGAAGGTGAATAAATGTGTAGGGACATATATTATTTACAAAAGAACATAGTAACAAAAGATGAACTAAAAGAGACGATGGAGGGTTTAAAAGGAGGGATCATGGAAGTATTGAAAAATTTCGTAACAGAGAAGACACCTAAAAGTGAAAATGCATCCCATGAAATTCATGATGAGGAAACAAGGAAGGTGATTCAAGAATGGAGAAACTCTAACTTTGGTTTGAAGACCAACCATGTTTCTAAGATTGATATGAGGAAGTTTGATGGCAAGGACCCAATCACATGGATACTTCAGATGGAGCAATTCT
>JZKD02S1597336.1:141043-155876 GCA_000966675.3 Picea glauca
TTCATCCTAAATCAATTTCTAGATCTTGAAGGAAGTGAAAAGAGGGGTGGGAAGAGTGGGTTTAGGGAGAGGAATAAAGGATGTTTTTCTGGTTTGGGATGAGACTACTCGTTGTTCTTCCTTGGCCTATTTAGTAGCTTCAAAACAAATCTGAGGGTGAACCATAAGTACATGGGAATGTATTTCATCATCCTTTAGGCCACAGATAAAGCATTCCCTGAAAAAAGAATCTTTCATGGCCCTCTGTTATGAAAGCTAATTGCTCAAAGGAAAATATAAACTCTTCCACTAGGTAATTTTGTTTCAACTTGGTCAAATGGCCTAAATGACTAGTGTCCCTGTCAAACCGATCGTAAATATATACAACAAATTGTGTCCAACACACATACCCTTGGCATTCCTTTTTACACAATTACCACCATTTACATCATTCAGGATCCAAATGGAGAACACCATAACAATGAAAGGCCTAGTCATCGATGGTGCCATGCAAAGAGAAGTAGTGTTCCTTTTGGGTGATCCATACCATGGGATTTGGGTCATCAAATTTGTTCATGTACACTCTAGGAATATGTAGGTCACACTGAAAGTGATTGGACAAAAAATTATAGGAATTGGAGGAAGTATCACCTTCAGGGTGAAAAAGGAATATTCAATTTGGAAAAGAGTTGGACAAAAAATAATTCAAGCTATCTTTCAAGTTTGAATTCCACATGGGCATAGAGGCCCTTCATAATGTCCTATTTTAGGTCGTCCTTTTTTGCGTCTATGGTGGAATGCATGGAGGAATTGATGATGGAAATATTGGTATTGATTTGCTATAATTCCTTCTAGTTCATAGAGAGATCAACTAACAAGGCATTGAAGTGTGATTCAATATCTTGGTTGTGGTTGTGGGCCATGGTGAAAAGAATAAACTTGAAGGGGGTGGGTAGGTCCACACAAAAAAAGGGTTATGGATGAAGAGTTTCACGATGATTATGAAAAAAATGGGAATCCAATGGGATAGGTCCCAAATAAGGGTGTCAAGAACAAAGGGAAAAAAAGGAAGAAAAATTATAGGTATCACAAAAATTAGGATGAAAAGAGGAATCAAATGGGATACGTCTCATATACGGGTGTTTTTTTTTTTAACTTCTGTAGAGTTATACTCCGATCTAAATAATAATGCAATGTCAAATTGGCCAAATTCCTAACAGGGAAACATGTGTATTAATTTCACAACCATAATGTAGGAGGTAATATTTCATGAAAATAGATCTTTTATCTTCCTTTTTTGTTTTGTTTCCATCCCAACGGTTAGGGTTTTTAGGGTTCCTACAAACAAGGTTTTGACCTATTCTATAATTCTCTTATATACATGCGAGGTCAAATAGTAATACTCAGACCAATATCTTAGGGAACCAACTAAGAAGGCTAAAGCATACCCTTATACATACTACCCGATTACCCAGGTGTTAGAGAGTATCTTCTTGAGTGTTTTTCTTTGTGGCACTATAGCAGTCAAGTGGTCGATCGGTTGATCTATGGCTGGTTTCAGGATACCTAGGGGGGATCCCAATACACTAGAGGTACTTGGAAGAGAAAGTTCATATATAGGTGTACCAACAAGGGTTACAAGTTTGTCTAACAATCTGACCTTAAAAACCTCTTGTATTTCCTGCATGTATGTTTCCTCGACCGTGAATTTATGTATTGAACAATACTTCAATGTAGTTTAATTACACAGGAACACATCTCTATCCCGAAAAAAATTTAACCCACACTTCCTGCAAAGGAAAGTTCTCTGATACCACCTTTTATGCACCTGTTTATGTGATAATAAGCATAAATAGGAATATAACAAAAATTACTAATGGAACAACAAAATATAGAGAATAGCACACCAAAATTATACCTTTATTGAGATGGGAGCAATGTTCACTTTCCTCTTCCAAGGGGAAACCTCTAGTAGAGAAGCTCTCTATTACAATAATTCTCAAGAAAAATACTTTGCATTCCCTTGATTCCTATTTATACTAAATATATCTACCAAAATAACAACCTAGAGTAATATCTGTATAGAATCAAAAGATTTTTTTAGGTCTTCTTACATTCGATTTGTTCATCTTATTAACTAGTCCTTATTTATTAATATCGACATTTATTACATGGAAAATATATTATTCTACCTACATGAGGGGTTAGGGATGTTAGGTACCTAACAGACACATTGATAGAATGTTGCAGGAAAGACTTAGAACACATAATACATCATTGAAATGACCATTATATACATGAATTTGTTGAGACCCTACAACACAAAAGAGATCTATTATCACCAAAAACTATTTGCTTGGTGTTACATTCATTAAGAGAATAAAATATGGATTTATCCTTATCCATATGATAAGATGCTCCAAAATCAATAATCCAGTCATAAGAAGAAGAAGTTGAAGTTGAATTGCAAGAAAAAACAGAAGAGGAAGGTGAATGTCCATGAGAAGAAGAAGAAGAAGAATCAATATTGATGTTGTGCTTCTTCATTGTTACTTCTAAGGATTCCATCCTTTAAAAAAAATTATACTCCACATGACAATCTTTCCCATAAAAGTTGCAATGTATGTCAATATTCTTACTTTTGGATTTTTCTCCTTTGTCACCATTAGGAGCAAAAGATGGTGGAGAGGGTTTGGGACCCTTGCTTTGTTTTTTGTTGTGTCAAGGATGTTTCTTCTTTCGATTCTTGGATTTATCTTTCTGCTGGGCCAATAAGGATTTGTTTCATGTACCTACAGTTCTAATCAATCCAAGTTGCACAATTTTATCCTTCTTTCGAATCATATAATCATAAAAGGACTCAAGAGAGGGTTCTTTGAACTCCCTAGAGATTCTCTATGGCATAAAAGGTGGATTAAAAAACATAATATCCACTACCAAGATTAGAAATAATAGCATATATGCATCACTATTCCTTGATATCTATTTTGTATTCTATCCATAAAAGTATAAGTATTTTTGTTCTAAGACTTTTGCGACCATTGTTGTGATGAGGTAGTTCTTTCAAATTCATGACATTGGTTTTTTAGATTTGACATTTCAGACCAAACCAATGTGGTCCATCATTAGGAAAAGTATTATTGAGATAACACTTTTCCTGATGATGGACCACATGAGATAATACTTTTCCTGATGATGGACCACACTCGTTTGGTCAGAAACTTCGAATAGAAAAAACCATTGCAATGAATCTGCAAGAACTACCTCATCAAAAGTACAAGTTGTTTTAACTTAGATAAATAATATTCAATGCAAGGAAAATAATTGGGACTTAAATTCATTAACTGATATTGTAAATTGTGGGATTGAATAATATTGTGTTTACCAAACATATCTTGAAGTTGTTCCCATGCTTCATGGGGGGGCATTAATTCCTTGAATGTGAAACCTTAGATCAATAGAGATGGACATTCCGATTAGTCCACATTATTCATCATTCATATTATCTCATTTGACTTTATTTTCATCATCAATAGGTTCTTATTCTTTTCCAGGTAATTTGGTACAATYCTTTACTTATTAGTACATCCTCCWTATGGGATTTCCATGAGAACAAGTTGGTGTTGGTAAGAAAAAKATCACTGGGAGAAGMAAAATTAAAATATCTATAGAATATGGATTTAAAAGCTAAAACAGATGGTCTGGATGGAAATATTTAGATAAAAAAAATAGGTTGTTTAAAAAACAAAAWACATTGAAAACATACTTCATATGTGAAAGTTATGCCATTTTTAAAAAAAGGCATGAAYGGTAAGCATAGATCTACATGGCAAGMGAAAGTTGGTGGTTATGCTCCTCCTTATCTAAATTTGACTATAATCTCACTTTTACAAATAATATACTTATGAGTGASCCTCTTTTATAGAATAAGTGAGAATCACTTTTACAATGAAGTTACATTGTAAATTAAACTTGCATGAAAAAAAGAATAACTAAAAGTAATACTAAAGCTACTTATAGTGATTCACTTTTATAAATTAAGTGAAATGCACTTTACAATGGATGTATGAATGTTTTCAAGAAAGTATCAAAAAATATACTTGAACTCAAGACCTCTTACTTAAYAAAGAAACTTYTAACGAAGTGATCTAGTGAAAAACACATTATAATCWTAATAAGAAGGATGAGGGTTGTTGTTATTGATGTTTTTTGTTKTTGTGGAAGAYGGTATTGAAGTGAACGCTGAAACAAACTTATTTTCATGTGTTCACTCACATAAAAAATCGTTTTCTTCCTGACAACAACAAGTGGTTAKATCTCAGTTAGCTTACTCGGAAAATGCAAGTTTTCTCTTTGTTTATGATTTACCAAGATCACATAAAGCACATGGAAAATAACATATGCAGACAAGAAAACACTTTCCACTSTATTATKTATTCACCAATATCACATACAGAACATGTAAAATAGTGTACAAATATTAGAAAGAGTAGCAAACATAAGAAAAAAAAATAGAAAACCAAAATATTATATCTATAAAAATTTGAAAAGGGTGTATCCAGGATTTATACCTTTGGATCTAATTGATATGGTTGTATATTGGGAAAATGGAAACYTTTTAGAGTGAAACAAAAAGTGTCCATAACTGATATGATCACGTTGAACACAATGGAATAGTCCTCTTATCCCAGAAATGCATAGAAATAGAAAAATCTAGATATGTGTCAACACGGCTTCAAGATCTCGATCTACAATGGGAGTGGGTATTCAAATGCACTATGATACCATGTTCAAAAAAACTGGTATTGTAGCATAGGACGAACACCTTTAGTAAAAATTCACACAAGAAGGTAAAATATCAACACACGAATGTTTTTACATGGTAAAACCCATGTGGGAAAACATCCACGACCGATGCCAACATGGCCACTTGAGGAAATTTATTAATGCAAAAGAAAAATATCAAAAGAGAGGTTCTCATAATCGATCATTGACCAATGAACCTCTATTCTTGTTAAATAGATATCATGGACCAATCATATATTAAGCCACAAATCAATGTAGCCATTAATATCGAAGATAATATGAACCATCTGACCACTCTATGCCTAGAACATAATATGTATGACGGATCAAATAATTACAAATACATACTAATGGATACTAAAGAAACATTATACCAAGTTGATCTTAACTAAATCCTAAGTGTCTAAATATCCTAACAATTACTAAAGAAAAGAAACGCATAGCCTAAAAGAGATTGTTTTCTTAATACAAATTGTACTAGGACCCAAAAATAGAAACAACCTAGAAAATGGAACAACCCAAAAGGTTGAAAATGAGTAGTTAAATTAGAAACCCTAAAATGTACTTGAAAATCCAACCTATTCACTTGTAAAATCCACAAAAAAGAGATGCAGAGTTAGAATATTTAAGAAATAAAATTGTTAAGGATTTATTTGAGATAAAAAAAACATGTGTGTGTGTATTAAATAAACAAAATTCACACACACACACACACATTTACATATAAAATATATTCAAAACTAAAATAATAAAATAATAAAAGGTTAAAAAAAAAATTTATTTTTGAAATGCGTGGGTTACAAACTAAACTTATATAATAATTAGAAGTTAACAAAAGTAAATTGTTTTTGAAATGTGTGGGTAAATTGTAACTGTCTAAGAACCAAGAGGGTTGGTCATGAAATCCATGGATACATGCATTATGGGTTGTCATGGGATTAAATCTCCACACCCACCAAAATTTGAACCCCATGCCTCACACAAACCATAAAATCTAGGCCACCTTAATTGGAGATCAAACTTGAGAAAATGCATAATTAAACCTATAAAAATATTAGAAATCAAACTAAGTTTGCAGGAAAGCGATCATTTGGAGGTCATAATGATTTATTCCAAATGATGGCATCCAAATGGCCACATAGCTACAAACTTAGCATGGCTTATTCATTTCCACAGAAAAAGAAGTTACAATACTTAGATGCCCAGAAACAACTCAAAACAAATTCTATGAGTATCATTGGAAATAGTCCCACAATTTTATAAAAAGCTTTACGAAAACAATTAAAGACTATCATGATGACCTACCAAAACAAAGTCAACAAATGTAGTATTGTCATATGGAAACAACCAATCAATATATGAATTATCCTATTGGGAGTTGAGCTCCTCATTTACATATTATTTGAATTGCATATGGTTCTTAGTCAAATGTAATCCCCCCTTTGAAAGATCATCAGTGGTAGGATTCAACTCTCTATAAATGTGAACAAAGGAAATTTTTTGGAAAGAAGAAGTAGAGGATTTCATATATTGTCCCAAATATTCCAATGCTATGTTTGATATCTATAGTTGATTATTCATCCACCCAATAGCCAGTTTTGAATCTACAAATACCGTGAAACCCTACAAGAGCTAAAGAGTGTTGTGAAATATTAGTTATTTTTGGGACTTTTCCATAAAAGCTCCCTACATTCTATGCTTGACAAATAACCCAATATATGAGCATAGGAAGGACTCACCAAAATTTTAGAGTTCATTTTTCATAGAATTCTCTAAAACATGAGTCCATAAAATCATTTTTCCAAATTTGTTGAAAACCAAAATCCTATCTAATATCTGACCAAACGTGTGAAGTGTATGGAGAAAGAAGAAACAAATGAATGTTTGTTTTGACAACGTTTGCATAGAAAACAATTCTTAGGATCATTCTTACCTTGATGTTATAAGTAGTCCCACATAAGCACACATCCATATAGTACTAGATATAAAAATAGCCTTCTCTTTGGAGAACCATGGATGTCCCAAAGTTCCAAGTACCACCACATAATTTCAATATTTTGTTGACTGGTCACCACCTCGTATCCTGTTTTTGTCAAATATGATATGTTTGAATTCTAAAATATCCACACAAATTCATCCTCTCTATTAGTGAGTGATGGTTGTGATTAAGTCCACATTGTTAGGCACTGGCCTATACATCCACAAAATTCTTCCATGCACCCTTGCCAGGAGTTTCTTCACACATCCATTAATGTGTTTATTTTGCCCAAAGTGTAGTATATCCAACAAATTCATGATCCTTGTATCGTAGATCCCCAAGATACACTGCACATGATCCAACAGTGGCCCGCCTAATGGGCCCTCTCCTCTACTCTCCATATAGTTATGCTGCGCCAAATATGGAAATTTAACTATGTCAACCACGTCATGATCAGAGTATTTCATGGTGTCTACTCCTCCCACCATCTCATCGTTGGCCTTTACTCCCACCGAGATTTTTTTCATCACTATTTACAACCTCGGCTATGTGCGCAATATTCCTTGCACACTGCTCTCAGCTCGTTCCTTCTTCTTTCCTTGCGGGGACGACATCTAGACCTCTAGTATGCCTTGGTACTCTATTTTGTGCTATTGCAGATTATCAGTGACTATTGCAGATTCCTTGATAGGAGAGGAGTTACCTAAAAAAAGTATAAATATACCTCAAGGAGTCAATCACATGTACACTCACACACTCATTCATTGTTTATCTATTTTGTGAACTAGTGATCTTTTTTCTAAGTTTGTGACAAAATTTTCTGAGGTAATAAAGGAAGGTCAAAGGTGAATGTTTCAGAGTTTCAAGAAACCCTATTGTATGAGGTATACATGGGTTACAGGTCAGAAAGGGAACATATGTATGCAGGCTATAGTGGAGAAAAACATGTATATATGCGAGTAGTATAAGTGCAAGTCGTGTATCTGTAAAAAGGCTCATGAATGATTGAGTAAATGTTGGTACCATGTCCTTGAAGTCTAAAGGAATTATACGGTCAACATCTCAAAGTTTCAGGTCAAGTATAGAAGAGTTGGTATGGTTGTATACTTTTTTTGATAGTTACTTTTGGTCATGATATGGTGTATTCTTGAGGAACACTTAGTTTGGTTGGTTTGGTACTTGGATATGGTATATCTTGGTTGTTTGGTTGAGTGAGAAGGAATATTATATGTGGTTCAATACATGACATGGTTCGTATAGTTCATATTGTTGAGTTGATTGTACATGGTTGAGGAATATTGATGTTGTATGTTGTCATATTCATGACGGACATACATTAGTTCTTTTATATACTTCATTGATGATATGGTATAGATATGCATATGGTTGATGATACATGTTACACATGGTTGATGCTCTAGTTCATGATTCACTATTCCTTATTGATGTATTTTTGGTTCATCATTGATGCATGAGATAGTATGTATGTTTGTATATAGTTGATAGATGGTATGGTACACATGTTAGTTGATTTATGTAAATATATAGGTTGATGAGACAATGATGGTGACAAAGATAGTGGGAAAATGGTAGTCGGTGGAAATGATAGTGGAAGAGTTTGTGATAGTGAAAATTGGTCCACACTTATATTTTAGGGCGGTTGGATGGGGAAAGGATAGGTGGTTGTAGCCACCTTCTGGTTGGGGCCGGAGAACTCACGGGGGTTGTAGCCTCCTTCTAGTTGGAGCCAATGAATTCAGAGAGTTGTAGCTTCCTTCAGGTTGGAGCCTGAGAATATGAGTTTGGATCCTCCTTCCAGTTGTAGCTAGAGAATCAAGAATTTGTTTCTTCCAATGAATGTATTMTTTTGATATRTAAGAAAATCATTCCATGGTTTTATCCCATTTGGGTTTCCGTGTAAATTTTTGTGTACTATGTATCTATTGTTATACTATGTTGTTTATGATTATACCACTAATCATAYATTAAATGCTAATGATAAAATTTTTAATATTGTTGAAAAATGTACTATGGTTWAAATTAATAAAATTGCTCATTATTGATTCAYGCCCCCTTTTAGTAATCCAACAATTGGTATCATAGTGAGTCCTTTAAGAAGCAACCTAACCAYTGGAATGTGATGATGGATTATGCTAAGATTGGGGTACCATAGTTCGATGGAGATAACTATGTCTTATGAAGAAAAATAATGAACATGTATATACAAGCACAAGGATTYGATGTTTKGTGATCAGTAGTAGATGGATACAAAGCCCCAACCACTCCCTAGATRGATATAGATGGAGAGAAACTTGAATAAATTGATTCAAGGGATAGAAATGATATCAATAATTGTTTGACTCTATTGATACATACTAAGATAATGCACTGTGAATCCACAAAATAAATGTGGGACAAACTGAAGAATATATACGAATGAGATGAGAAAGTTAAGGAAGATAAACTTCAAATTTTTAAAGCCAGTTCAAACAATTGAAGATGAATGAAGATGAAATATCAACTTACTTTCTACGAGTTGATGAAATAGTAAACAATATCAAAGGTTTGGGAGAGATATAAATAAACCGTTTTTTGTTAGAAAGGTATTAAGATCTCTACCAATGAAATTTGATTCAAATATTTCATCTCTATAAAAAAGAGTGGACCTAGATACAATGACTATGGAAAAGTTACATGGAATATTCACAGCCTATGAGATGAGGATAGAATAATATAATCTGGCCACAAAAGAAGAAGTATTCAAAGCATCCAAGAAGACAAAGAAGAAAGAAAAACATAATCCCAAGTCATATTTTAGCTGCAGTGATGATTCAAAGAAAGATGAAGAGGTGGAAAACTTTGTAAGAAAGTTGAAGAGAGGAACCAAAAAATACATAGGTATTCTTCCATTGAAATTTTTTAATTGTGATGGTGTTGGTCATTTCTCTTCTAAATTTCCTTATAAGAATAAGGAAAATAATGAAGAAGATGACTTTAAAAAGAAAAAGAAAATCCAAAAGGGTAGAAGAAACAAAAATAATTTTTTCAAAAAAATTCATTGCACCAAGGAAGACACTTCATCATCAGATGAAGATGAAGACAACAATAGTCATACAGAGACAATACTTTTTATGTCAATATAATATTTCGATGAAGAAGGCTCTGAAGAAGAATGTGAAGAGACAGAATATGATTACAGAGAAGAATTGATCAGTTCCATAGAAGCTATAAGGATTGAAAAAAGGAAAAACAAGTCTCTCCATGAAGAACTAAAGAAGAAAGAATGATCCCAAAACTCCAACTCCAAATAAGTCGAATAGATGATCACAAACCTAAAAATTCAGGTAGAAGAAGATAAAAGAATTCAAGAAGTGCTCAGAGGATAGTTAGATGAAAAGAACAGGATCATTGAAGGCTTACAAGCATAGTTAGTCACTCTAAGAAAAGATCTTCAGAAGAAGGACATGTTAAAAAACAACACAATGATGTTGGATAATGTCAATAATAGTCAAATACCTTACTATGACAGTCTGGACTAGGATACAATCAGACATAAACAAAGAAATGTTCAAGCTCAGGAGCATAACCAAGAAGCTAGAATCCATCATAGGTCCCTCTAAGAAAGAAGAAGATAGAAAGAATCAAGAATAATATTACAGAGACACTGCACCACCTAGAAGATTCAGAAGTCAATATAAACATTACCCATATGTAGACAGACCTCAAGAAGAAGAAGGATTCAAAAGAGCACCACCATTCATAAGATCTTCTACTCCTAGATACCAAACTACTTTTCTTCGTTTATTTTATTCATGTAATAATTTTGGGCACAAAGATTTGAATTGTAGAACCAATACCAAGATCAGAAGCAACTATGAAGGCTATACAAGAAATAATTATCAAAGAAGATCTCATGAATCTCAAAATAGAAACTATAACAAATTTGGATCATTGAGTGATGAGGTAGAATGATACAAATAAAAAATATTTGGACATATGGATAAAGATTATAGAATAATTATTCCTCCAAGGGAACCAAAGAATAATATAATTAGTCATAAGTAGGAATCACAAAGGATATGGATAAAAAAGTAGGATCACTTCAACAATGAAGAATGCAACCTTTCTCTACAATCTCAACACAAGAAACATGGATAGTATGTTGATAGTGGATGCTGAAAGAATATTCCAAATGATAAGATAGGTTTCTAGAATTAAAGAAGGAAATAGATGGATCAATTTCATTTGGGAATGACAACTCAGCCAAAATTATTGGAAAAGGCACAATCAAACTTAGAAGTAAGGATTTCATGGCGGAAAATGTTTGACTGGTTGAAGGAATGAAACAAAATCTACTAAGTGTAAGTCAAATGTGAGATCAAGGACACAAACTTGTGTTTGACTCAAAGAAGTGTGAGATAAGTAAAGTAGAATTAGGCAAGTTGGTGGCTACAACTATTAGAACTCCAAGTAACATATATGTTATAAATGAAATCAGAAAAGAAAAATGTTGGATAGGAAGGGACGATGAAAGTGGGATCTAGAATATAATAATGGGTCACATAAATTTTGATAATTTTTTCAAATTCAGAAAAAATGATGTAGTAAGAGAAATTCCTGAGATCTCAAATCCAATAAGTATTCTATGCAAGAATTGTCTATAGAGATAGAAAACCAATACCAAGTTCAAATCAAAGGATTATTCCAAAAAAAAACCAATGGAGATTGTACATACTGATCTAGTTGGACTAACAAGAACAAAGGGATTGAAAGGTGAACAATACTTCATTTTACTGGTTGATGACTACACAAGAATGACTACAGTTTTATTTCTCAAGAAGAAGTCAGTGGCATTTGAAAACTTCAAGACATAAAAGGATATGGTTGAAATTGAGGTAGAGTTGAAAATCAAATGTTTGAGATCAGACAATGGAGGAGATTTTACATCAAAGGAATTTATGGATTTCTGCAGTGACCATGGGATTAAGAGGCAATTCTCAGCATTCAGGACACCTCAACACAATGTAGTCATTCAAAGGAAGAACATGACAGTACAATAAATGGATAGAACCATGTTAATGGATTCCAATTTGACAAACGTTTTTGGGTACAATAAGTGCATACAATAGTTCACATCCAGAATAGAGGAATGCTCGAAAATAAAAGTGATAAGACTCCCTACGAGCTATGGAAAGGAAGACTAGAAAATGTGAAACATTTTAGAGTATCTAGAAGAAAATTCTACATCAAAAGAGAATATGGAAGGATCGTAAATTTTGTCTCTCGAATTAATAAAGGAATACTATTTGGTTATTCAATAAAGAGAAAAGAATACAAATTCTTTAATATAAAACTCAACAAAATAGTGGAAAGCATCAATGTGATGATTGATGAGACTGATGGATGAAAGATAAAATAAGGAAGCATGGAATCAATGGAACAAGATCATGAAGAAGATTTTGAGAGAAGAAGAAGTAGATGAAGAATCATATGAATAATAAAAGAAGCCAGAAGCAGAGAAAGAACAACAAGATCTTCAGGTACCTCTAAAGACACCTAGCATATGAGTGGAGAAAAATCATCCATTAGAACAGATAATTGGAAATAAAGATGCATGATTTGAAACCATAAGAAGAATCCTTTCACCAGAACAACAACATCTACCACTACTATATACTATTCAACCAAGCAGTTTTGAAGAATCCAGCAAGGATGAACATTGTATCAAATGTACATATGAAGACTTAGATCACATAGAGAAGAATGAAACATGTGAACTGGTTCTAAGACCAAAGAACAAGAACATCATTGGTACAAAATGGGTCTTCAGATACAAGTTGAATGAGGATGGACGTGTTACCAAGAACAAAGAAATATTGGTATGTAAAGGATATGCTCAGGTTGAATATAAATTTTGAAGTAACATTTTCCCCAGTTTCTAGAATGGAAGTAATCAGAATGATCCTAGCTTATGCTTGTTCCAAAAATATTAAAGTATATATGTGAAATCAACATTCCTAAATGGAGATCTAGAGGAATAATTTTACATCGATAAACCAGAAGGATTTCAGTTGTCAGAGAAGGAAAAATATGTTTGCAGGTTGAAGAAATCCTTATATGGTCTCAAAAAAGCCCCCAGAGCATGATATTCAAGGCTTGTCAGATACTTACAAGAATAAGGGTTCAAGAAAGGAAACGCATACATAAATCTCTGAAAAAAGGTGGATCGAGACAATATAGTCATCATTGAAATCTATGTTGATGACATTATATTCAAAAGTGACGATGACAGGATGAGTAAATAGTTTCCCAAAGACATGCATAATGAGTTTGAGGTGTCCTTGATTGGTGAATTAACCTTATTTTGGGGATTATATATATATATATATATCAGTGCAACAAAAGTATTCTCATCTCTCATACCAAGTACATCAGAGAAATGCTTAAGAATTTTGGAATGGAAGATTGGAAACCAGTCAATACTCCTATGCAGACCAGTTGGATGTTAAGTAAGGATGATGATTTTAAGGACGCAGATCACAGATAGTACAAATCAATGATTGTAAGTTTACACTATGTGACATCTTCTAGAACATATGTGATGCAGAAAGTTGGACAGGTTGCAAGGTTTCAAGGAGAACCAAAGGAATCACATGATAAGGAAGTGAATAGGATATTCATATATATCAAAGGTAGGGAAGAGTTTGGATTATGGTATCCAAAGGGGAAGGATATATATCTTGTTCTCTACACATATGAAGATTGGGCATGCTAAATTGATGATAGAATAAGTACAAGTGGAGCAAACGTCTACTTGGGTGAGTGTTTGGTATCATGGTTAAGAAAGAAACAATCATCGATATCTTTGTCTACAACAGAAGAAGAATACATTGCATAAACCACATGTTGTACTCAAGTACTTTGGATGACAAAAAATATGCAGGATATACAATTAAAATGTGATGTGCACATTCCACTATTTTGTGACAACACCAACGCCATCAGTATATCCAAGAATATAGTGATGCAATCTAATACGAAGAACATTCCAATCAAGTATCACTTTCTATAAGAACGGGATATAGAGAAGAGAATCAAGCTAGAGTATGTCGAGACAAAAGAGTAGATTATATAGATCTTCACCAAACCAATTGCAAGGGAAACCTTTTGAGTATCTACAACAGAAAATTGTAGTAGTTTTTTCTCCATAGTGATTCACATGACATCAATATTAACAAGACACGTGGAGAGAAACATAATTCTTGAAGAGTTCAAGTAAATAATCCCTTGAATAATTTTCATATACATCAGATAATTACATGAGGAAGCATCGTGAAGAGAAAGGTTAGTAAAAACAATAAAGTCTTATAGAAAGGGGAAGCATCCCAAGAGAAGGATTACTATTTTCCATTGATGTCAAAGGGGGAGAAATAGGGAAAGGCATGGAGACAAAAAGAGAGAAGCATGTAGACAAGGGGAGTGATAGTCACTAGGGGAGCATGGGAATATGTATTGTCATGTCTAAGTGTTTCCATCAATGCCAAAGAGGGATATCATTGATAATTTGGTTGTCATTGATGTCAAACCTTGAAGAATCCCTAGAGGTGTCGTTATGGGACACAAATTTGGTTGAGAAATATGGACACGAAGGATAGAGTAAATGCAGGAAATACCCTCATAGATGGATAATAAACATCGTGTCATTTTTGATGATATGTAGAACACCATGTAGTTCCTCACGGTTAGGGAGATATGAATTTTTGATGTTTTAATACCTAAATAAGTGGTCAAGAAACCCCTAGTTGGTTACAATTCTTTAATGAAAGGGTAAAGTTGTTGTAACAAAAAAATCTAAAAGCCATAAATTAAGGAGAGGAGTTACCTAGAAAAAGTATAAATATGCCTCAACGAGTCATTCACAAGTACACTCACACACTCATTCATTGTTTATCTATCTTGTGAACTAGTGATTTTTTTTCCAAGTTTGTGATGACATTTTCTGAGGTAGCAAAGGAAGGTTGAAGGTGAAATTTTTGGAGTTGCAACAAACCCTAGTTTATAAGGTATACA
>JZKD02S1597336.1:161662-180363 GCA_000966675.3 Picea glauca
TCAATACTTTAGAACTAGGGAAAGAGTAGTATTCTGTCTCAGTTTGTTCCAGATCCAGGTGGATCTGTGGAGATTGGTCTGTGTCCGCACTCACGAATTTATCCTAGAACAATCCCCCCTAGGTATCCTGAAGCCAACCATAGATCAACCGATCGACCACTTGATTTCTATAGTGCCACAAATAAAAACACTCAGGAAGATACTCTCTAACACCTGGGTAATCGGGTAGTATGTATAAGGGTATGCTTTATCCTTCTTAGTTGGTTCCCTAAGATATTGGTCTAAGTATTACTATTTGACCTCGCATGTATATAAGAGAGTTATAGAATAGGTCAAACCCTTGTTTGTAGGAACCCTAAAAACCCTAACCATTGGGATGGAAACAAAACAAAAAAGGAAGATAAAAGATCTATTTTCATGAAATATTACCTCCTACATTATGGTTGTGAAATTAATACACATGTTTCCCTGTTAGGAATTTGGCCAATTTGACATTGCATTATTATTTAGATCGGAGTATAACTCTACAGAAGTTAAAAAAAAAAACACCCGTATATGAGACGTATCCCATTTGATTCCTCTTTTCATCCTAATTTTTGTGATACCTATAATTTTTCTTCCTTTTTTTCCCTTTGTTCTTGACACCCTTATTTGGGACCTATCCCATTGGATTCCCATTTTTTTCATAATCATCGTGAAACTCTTCATCCATAACCCTTTTTTTGTGTGGACCTACCCACCCCCTTCAAGTTTATTCCTTTCACCATGGCCCACAACCACAACCAAGATATTGAATCACACTTCAATGCCTTGTTAGTTGATCTCTCTACGAACTAGAAGGAATTATAGCAAATCAATACCAATATTTCCATCATCAATTCCTCCATGCATTCCACCATAGACGCAAAAAAGGAAGACCTAAAATAGGACATTACGAAGGGCCTCTATGCCCATGTGGAATTCAAACTTGAAAGATAGCTTGAATTATTTTTTGTCCAACTCTTTTCCAAATTGAATATTCCTTTTTCACCCTGAACGTGATACTTCCTCCAATTCCTATAATTTTTTGTCCAATCACTTTCAGTGTGACCTACGTATTCCTAGAGTGTACATGAACAAATTTGATGACCCAAATCCCATGGTATGGATCACCCAAAAGGAACACTACTTCTCTTTGCATGGCACCATCGATGACTATGCCTTTCATTGTTATGGTGTTCTCCATTTGGATCCTGAATGATGTAAATGGTGGTAATTGTGTAAAAAGGAATGCCAAGGGTATGTGTGTTGGACACAATTTGTTGTATATATTTACGATCGGTTTGACAGGGACACTAGTAATTTAGGCCATTTGACCAAGTTGAAACAAAATTACCCAGTGGAAGAGTTTATATTTTCCTTTGAGCAATTAGCTTTCATAACAGAGGGCCATGAAAGATTCTTTTTTCAGAGAATGCTTTATCTGTGGCCTAAAGGATGATGAAATACATTTCCATGTACTTATGGTTCACCCTCAGATTTGTTTTGAAGCTACTAAATAGGCCAAGGAAGTACAACGAGTAGTCTCATCCCAAACCAGAAAAACATCCTTTATTCCTCTCCCTAAACCCACTCTTCCCACCCCTCTTTTCACTTCCTTCAAGATCTAGAAATTGATTTAGGATGAAATGGAAGAATTCCATCTTAAGGATATTTGTTATATTTGTGATGACAAGAATTTTTGGGGGCACAAGTGTAAGGAACAAAATATTTTTATGGCTATGTATGAGGTTGTTCTTGAAGAAGAGGAATATGATTCGCTTGTACCTGAGCTACCCCCACCTACTAATGTTAAAGTCCCTCTGATCCATTGAAAGTTGAACCACTAATTTACTTGAATGCACTCACTAGTTTCTCTACTACCCAAACCCTCAAGTTAATTGTCTACATTAAGCACATGAAATTCATCATTCTTATTGACAATGGAAGCACCCATAATTTTATTCATCTTCGCATTGCCCAAGAAGTTAATTTCTATATCCATCCAGTTAATAATATCCAAATCATGATTTCCAATGGGGATTCCATGAAATTTGGAGGGAGTTGTGCAAATGTGCACCTAGAAATTGGTCAGTACCACCTATAACCTCATATGTTTTCTATTGACATGGGCAGTTGTGACATTGTACTTGGTGTTTAATGGTTACGCACTCTCRGCCCTATCACCATGGATTTCCATAAATTAACCATGTGATTCTAGMAAGAGGGCCAACAACACATGTTCCAAGGAATCACACCATGTTTGTTAGAGATTATCAGTTCCCATAGAATGGAAAAGCTCCTCAAAAAAGGTCATTMTGGAATTATTTCCCAACTTCATTCCATTCAAGTGGTTGAGACACCCTGTATCCACCTCGACCTCCAATCTATCCTCTCCCAACACTAGGCTATGTTATAAAACCCCAAGGAATTCCCCCTTATCATGGTGTCCATGATCATTGTGTTCCTCTACTTCTAGGCAATATTCCCCCAAATGTTTCACCTTGTCATCATCCCTTTACCCAGAAGAATGAAATTGAGAATATTCTTCAAGAATTGCTAGAATATGGTGTCATCCTCCCCAATACCAACCCCTATTCTTCTCCAGTATTCATGGTCCTTGATAAAGAAGGTACTTGGCACATGGGTGCTAATTTTTACGCCCTAAAAAGACTCGCAATCAAAGAAAAATTTTCCATTCCTATCATTGATGACCTTTTCGATGAATTGAGTGGTCCTCAATATTTTACCGAACTTGATCTTCATTCTGGATACCACTAAATTCGTATGAAATAAGAATACATTCCCAAGACTACATTCATAAATCGTGAGGATCACTATGAGTTCTTGGTTATTCTATTCGTCCTTTGTAATGCTCCCTCCACTTTTCAAAGTCTCATGATTCATGTCTTCCATCCTTTCCTCTGTCATTTTTTCTTTCTTTCCTTTGATGATATTCTTAGCTATAGAAAAACTTGGCAAACCCATCTTACCCATGTCTATCAAGTTCTACAACTACTATCTCAACACAAAAAAATTCTTAAGCAGACTAAATGTGCTTTTGGAGCCTTTGAAGTTGAGTACCTGGGACATATTGTTGGAAAGGATGATGTCCAGGTAAGAAAATTGAAGCTATGCAGGATTGGTCATGCCCAAAAAATATTAAAAATTTGCGTGGCTTCCTAGGATTGATGGGCTATTATCACAAGTTTGTTCATAATTATGGAAAAATTGTAGACCCCCTCACAATGATCCTTAAAAAGAATTATTTCATTTGGACTCCAAGAGTCGACCATTCCTTCCAAGTTTTGAAAGAAACCATGTGCACTACTCCTATTCTGTCTCTCCCTGACTTCAATAAGACCTTTGTATTGGAATGTGATGCCTCGGGAAAAGGAATTGGGGTTGTCTTCATGCAAGATGGTCAACTTTTGGATTTCGCCAAAAAATACTTGTGAGAGCGCCATTTGGGCCAATCCACCTATGAAAAGGAAATGTTGGATATTTTTCATGTTGTGGAACTTTGACGCCCTTATCTCTTGGGGCAACACTTCTAAATTAAAATTGATCATCAAATCCTCAAGTATTTTCTTGAACACCGAATTTCTTCCCCGGAGCAACAAAAATGGGTAACCAAGTTGTTTGGATATGATTATGAGATCATATACAAAAAATGAAAATAAAATGTCATGGTCGATGCCCTTTCAAGGAAATATGAAGAAGTCGGGTCCCCTTTTTCCCTCTCATCCATATTCTTTTATTGGATTTAGGAGGTTTTCCAGCAATGGTTGCAAGACCCAAAACATTCCATACTGATCCAAACATTGTAGTAGGATCCTCAACCTTCTCTGGGGTACTCATGGAACCATGAGGAGATTTGTTATAAAGGTCTCACGTATTTAAGAGAAAATTCGAACCTTAAATCCACTGTGNTGGAATTATTTCCCAACTTCATTCCATTCAAGTGGTTGAGACACCCTGTATCCACCTCGACCTCCAATCTATCCTCTCCCAACACTAGGCTATGTTATAAAACCCCAAGGAATTCCCCCTTATCATGGTGTCCATGATCATTGTGTTCCTCTACTTCTAGGCAATATTCCCCCAAATGTTTCACCTTGTCATCATCCCTTTACCCAGAAGAATGAAATTGAGAATATTCTTCAAGAATTGCTAGAATATGGTGTCATCCTCCCCAATACCAACCCCTATTCTTCTCCAGTATTCATGGTCCTTGATAAAGAAGGTACTTGGCACATGGGTGCTAATTTTTACGCCCTAAAAAGACTCGCAATCAAAGAAAAATTTTCCATTCCTATCATTGATGACCTTTTCAATGAATTGAGTGGTCCTCAATATTTTACTGAACTTGATCTTCATTCTGGATACCACTAAATTTGTATGAAATAAGAATACATTCCCAAGACTACATTCATAAATCATGAGGATCACTATGAGTTCTTGGCTATTCTATTCGTCCTTTGTAATGCTCCCTCCACTTTTCAAAGTCTCATGATTCATGTCTTCCATCCTTTCCTCTGTCATTTTTTCTTTGTTTCCTTTGATGATATTCTTAGCTATAGAAAAGCTTGGCAAACCCATCTTACCCATGTCTATCAAGTTCTACAACTACTATCTCAACACAAAAAAATTCTTAAGCAGACTAAATGTGCTTTTGGAGCCTCTGAAGTTGAGTACCTGGGACATATTGTTGGAAAGGATGATGTCCAGGTAAAAAAATTGAAGCTATGCAGGATTGGTCATGCCCAAAAAATATTAAAAATTTGCGTGGCTTCCTAGGATTGATGGGATATTATCACATGTTTGTTCATAATTATGGAAAATTGTAGACCCCCTCACAATGATCCTTAAAAAGAATTATTTCATTTGGACTCCAAGAGTCGACCATTCCTTCCAAGTTTTGAAAGAAACCATGTGCACTACTCCTATTATGTCTCTCCCTGACTTCAATAAGACCTTTGTATTGGAATGTGATGCCTCGGGAAAAGGAATTGGGGTTGTCTTCATGCAAGATGGTCAACTTTTGGATTTCACCAAAAAATACTTGTGAGAGCGCCATTTGGGCCAATCCACCTATGAAAAGGAAATGTTGGATATTTTTCATGTTGTGGAACTTTGACGCCCTTATCTCTTGGGGCAACACTTCTAAATTAAAATTGATCATCAAATCCTCAAGTATTTTCTTGAACACCGAATTTCTTCCCCGGAGCAACAAAAATGGGTAACCAAGTTGTTTGGATATGATTATGAGATCATATACAAAAAATGAAAATAAAATGTCATGGTCGATGCCCTTTCAAGGAAATATGAAGAAGTCGGGTCCCCTTTTTCCCTCTCATCCATATTCTTTTATTGGATTTAGGAGGTTTTCCAGCAATGGTTGCAAGACCCAAAACATTCCATACTGATCCAAACATTGTAGTAGGATCCTCAACCTTCTCTGGGGTACTCATGGAACCATGAGGAGATTTGTTATAAAGGTCTCACGTATTTAAGAGAAAATTCGAACCTTAAATCCACTGTGCTCTATGAGTTTCATGCTTCACCTACAAATGGGCATTCAGGTTTTACCAAAACCTATGAATGGGTCAAATGTTCTTTTTTCTAGGAAAATATGAAACATGATATCCACACCTTTATGAAGGAATGTGATACCTGTCAATGCAATAAGGTTGAGACTGTAAAAAATCTTGGACACTCCAACTGCTTCCAATTCCACCTACTATTTGGAAGGATATTTATATGTACTTCATTTTTGGCTTACCTAAATCAAGTAATAAGATAGTCATCATGGTAGTAGTGGGTCATCTTTCCAAATATGCTCATTTTTGTGCTCTTCAACAACCGTTCACAACATCCATCATGGATCAATGTTTTATGAATAATATNCCAAAAAATACTTGTGAGAGCGCCATTTGGGCCAATCCACCTATGAAAAGGAAATGTTGGATATTTTTCATGTTGTGGAACTTTGACGCCCTTATCTCTTGGGGCAACACTTCTAAATTAAAATTGATCATCAAATCCTCAAGTATTTTCTTGAACACCGAATTTCTTCCCCGGAGCAACAAAAATGGGTAACCAAGTTGTTTGGATATGATTATGAGATCATATACAAAAAATGAAAATAAAATGTCATGGTCGATGCCCTTTCAAGGAAATATGAAGAAGTCGGGTCCCCTTTTTCCCTCTCATCCATATTCTTTTATTGGATTTAGGAGGTTTTCCAGCAATGGTTGCAAGACCCAAAACATTCCATACTGATCCAAACATTGTAGTAGGATCCTCAACCTTCTCTGGGGTACTCATGGAACCATGAGGAGATTTGTTATAAAGGTCTCACGTATTTAAGAGAAAATTCGAACCTTAAATCCACTGTGATCTATGAGTTTCATGCTTCACCTACAAATTGGCATTCAGGTTTTACCAAAACCTATGAATGGGTCAAATGTTCTTTTTTCTAGGAAAATATGAAACATGATATCCACACCTTTATGAAGGAATGTGATACCTATCAATGCAATAAGGTTGAGACTGTAAAAAATCTTGGACACTCCAACTGCTTCCAATTCCACCTACTATTTGGAAAGATATTTATATGTACTTGATTTTTGGCTTACCTAAATCAAGTAATAAGATAGTCATCATGGTAGTAGTGGGTCATCTTTCCAAATATGCTCATTTTTTTGCTCTTCAACAACCGTTCACAACATCCATCATGGATCAATGTTTTATGAATAATATCTTCAAACTTGTTGGCATGTCTCATTCTATTGTTTTTTACTCTGATCCAACTTTTACGATCACTTTCTTGCAAGAACTGTTCATACTCAAGGGAACCCAATTGAATCTCAGCACGACATATCATTCTCATATTGATGGACAAACTGAAGCAATCAACAAGTGTTTGGAAACCTATTTGAGGTGTTTTTCATCTGATAGAAAATCTCAGTGGGTTCAGTAGTTACCCCTCTTTGAATGGTGGTACAAAACATATTACCATTCCACCACTCACATGAATCCCTTTGAATAATTATATTGAAAAAATCCACCCTCGGTTCTATCATACATGCCTAATGTCTCCAAAGTTTAGAAGGTGTATCAAACAATTATAGTTTACATGTCCATTCTCCGTACTCTCAAAGAAAATTTGGTCATGACTTTGAATCACATGAAACAACAAGAAGATCAGGGTCATTCTAAATGTGAATTTGCTGAAGGGGACTAGGTGTTTCTTCATCTGCAACCTTATAATAAGATTTCACTCAAATCCCAACACTATCAGAAACTCGCCCCAAAATTTTATGGACCTTATGATATTCTCAAGAGAGTGGGGCTATGATCCTACCATTTAGAGTTTCTTAATAACTCTCATCTCCATCTTGTTTTTCATGTTTCTTGCTTAAAGAAAGTGTTTGAAACTAGGTGCCAAAATTAGACTAGTATACCTGAGTTGGATGAAGAAGGTTCCATTTGTTTGCAGCCAGAAGTGATCTTGGACCAACGTGAGCATCATCTCCATCAGCACACAGTCAAGGAATTTTTAGTTCAATGGAAGGATACACAACTAGAAGATGCCACCTAGGAGATGACTACCATTCTATAGTAATTTCCTCATATCAATCCTTGAGGACAAGGGTGTTTTTAAAGGGGAGGGAATGATAGGGACATAACCTCCCTAACCCCTCATGTAGGTAGGAAAATATATTTTCCATGTAATAAAGACTGATAGTAATAAATAAGGCCTAGTTAATAATATGAACAAGTGAAATATAAGAATACCTAATAGAAGCTTTCGCTTCTAGAAAGATCTTACTCTATATTGTTCTTTTCATAGAAAAATTTAGTATAAATACAACTCAAGGGCATGATAAGTATTTGTCTTGAGAATTATTGTAATATAACATTGATCAGTTGGTCATTGCCCCTTGAAAGAGGAAAGTGAACATTGCTCCCATTTCAATAAAGGTATCATTTTGGTGTGCTATTCTCTATATTTTTCTTTTCCATTGGTAATTTCTATTATATTCATGTTTCTTATTAATATCACTTAACTAGGTGCATAAAAAGGTAAAATCATAGATTTTTCACCTCACTAAGTTGTAATTTTTCACCTCACTAAGTCCTAGAAACTAAAATTGTTGATGATATTACTAGGTTGTACAAGCTTGACAACTTTGGTTCATCATATTTTCCATCAATTTGTTTTTCTCATAGTGATGATTTGAGAAAACTTTGGCATGAGTGGTTTGGTCATCTAAACTATTTTTCATTGTAGCAACTATGTAATTGTTGGCACAGGGGAAGACCCAAGTTTCATCACTAACAACGCACCAACAAGCCCTAACTACTGGCCCTTTCGACAACACCTGTGAAGTAGATGCAGTCTTACCAAAAGTAGCTATAGGGGGTTGCAGGACACAAGTGTCTACAACCAGAGGAAATCTAGAGTGGATTCATAGCAACAACACACAGTCACCTAGTTATTCTTTATCTTCCTTAAACCTACTACGCAAGTTATATTTCATATCTAACACAATATCACAATAGCATCATATCAAATGACAAAGAACACAACATCAATCACACATAACACAAGATGTATGTGGTTCACCCTCTCCCTAGGGATATGTCCACAGAACTGTTCTTTATGATATATTAAGATGGAAGCATACAGTTCTTATCTACACTCTTAGCTAGCAGATCTTCTCTTCTCCTCTCTCCTTCTCTCCCCTCCCTGCATACCCAATTGCAAGGTTGATCTTCGCACCCAGTTGAAGATCCTACAATACAAACTACTCTCATAATACAATAGTTCTCTGTCAATAGAAATCTCTTCTCAACGCATAATCTCTTCTATCTCTCTTACTCTATCCCATCCCAGGTCCTCTTGACGTTTATTTATACATTATAATAGCTCATTGAAAACCTTAGGTTGAAAGCTAGGTGTCCAAAACCCTAAATGCTGAAGCCCTAGGTCAACTTGACCTGCATTTTCAGGACTTTACCAACCTTTCTTTCCTTCCTTCATGCACAGTGCTCAAAATCATCTATTGACATCTTCTTTCACTTGACGAGTTTTCCACAATCTGTTAAGAACCAAATATCAATATAGCATAGAAAAACCTCAAAAATAGTACTCAACGCCTTGAAAANCTTAAAGAAAGTGTTTGAAACTAGGTGCCAAAATTAGACTAGTATACCTGAGTTGGATGAAGAAGGTTCCATTTGTTTGCAGCCAGAAGTGATCTTGGACCAACGTGAGCATCATCTCCATCAGCACACAGTCAAGGAATTTTTAGTTCAATGGAAGGATACACAACTAGAAGATGCCACCTAGGAGATGACTACCATTCTATAGTAATTTCCTCATATCAATCCTTGAGGACAAGGGTGTTTTTAAAGGGGAGGGAATGATAGGGACATAACCTCCCTAACCCCTCATGTAGGTAGGAAAATATATTTTCCATGTAATAAAGACTGATAGTAATAAATAAGGCCTAGTTAATAATATGAACAAGTGAAATATAAGAATACCTAATAGAAGCTTTCGCTTCTAGAAAGATCTTACTCTATATTGTTCTTTTCATAGAAAAATTTAGTATAAATACAACTCAAGGGCATGATAAGTATTTGTCTTGAGAATTATTGTAATATAACATTGATCAGTTGGTCATTGCCCCTTGAAAAAGGAAAGTGAACATTGCTCCCATTTCAATAAAGGTATCATTTTGGTGTGCTATTCTCTATATTTTTCTTTTCCATTGGTAATTTCTATTATATTCATGTTTCTTCTTAATATCACTTAACTAGGTGCATAAAAAGGTAAAATCATAGATTTTTCACCTCACTAAGTTGTAATTTTTCACCTCACTAAGTCCTAGAAACTGGAATTGTTGATGATATTACTAGGTTGTACAAGCTTGACAACTTTGGTTCATCATATTTTCCATCAATTTGTTTTTCTCGTAGTGATGATTTGAGAAAACTTTGGCATGAGTGGTTTGGTCATCTAAACTATTTTT
Source organism: Picea glauca (assembly GCA_000966675.3). Classification (NCBI taxonomy): domain Eukaryota; kingdom Viridiplantae; phylum Streptophyta; class Pinopsida; order Pinales; family Pinaceae; genus Picea; species Picea glauca. The sequence continues at coordinate 171,727 of JZKD02S1597336.1, forward strand.
CATTGTAGCAACTATGTAATTGTTGGCACAGGGGAAGACCCAGGTTTCATCACTAACAACGCACCAACAAGCCCTAACTACTGGCCCTTTCGACAACACCTGTGAAGTAGATGCAGTCTTACCCAAAGTAGCTATAGGGGGTTGTAGGACACAAGTGTCTACAACCAGAGGAAATCTAGAGTGGATTCATAGCAACAACACATAGTCACCTAGTTATTCTTTATCTTCCTTAAACCTACTACGCAAGTTATATTTCATATCTAACACAATATCACAATAGCATCATATCAAATGACAAAGAAAACAACATCAATCACACATAACACAAGATGTATGTGGTTCACCCTCTCCCTAGGGATATGTCCACAGAACTGTTCTTTATGATATATTAAGATGGAAGCATACAGTTCTTATCTACACTCTTAGCTAGCAGATCTTCTCTTCTCCTCTCTCCTTCTCTCCCCTCCCTGCATACCCAATTGCAAGGTTGATCTTCGCACCCAGTTGAAGATCCTACAATACAAACTACTCTCATAATACAATAGTTCTCTGTCAATAGAAATCTCTTCTCAACGCATAATCTCTTCTATCTCTCTTACTCTATCCCATCCCAGGTCCTCTTGACGTTTATTTATACATTATAATAGCTCATTGAAAACCTTAGGTTGAAAGCTAGGTGTCCAAAACCCTAAATGCTGAAGCCCTAGGTCAACTTGACCTGCATTTTCAGGACTTTACCAACCTTTCTTTCCTTCCTTCATGCACAGTGCTCAAAATCATCTATTGACATCTTCTTTCACTTGACGAGTTTTCCACAATCTGTTAAGAACCAAATATCAATATAGCATAGAAAAACCTCAAAAATAGTACTCAACGCCTTGAAAANTGTCTCCTTGGTATATATAGGAGACTAGGAGGTATAATTACAACTAATGGCCTAAAGCTGACATAAATAAAATAACATTAGTAATATAATATGCCCCAATTAAGGGGTAATGAGCTAACATTAGGGCTTAACATGCCCCTCCCCTTGAGACAAGTGTTGTCCGCAATGCTTGAGTAAATATGGATGCTTCTGTATAAAAGACTCATCTTCCCAAGTGGAATCTCCAGCTGGTAGTTTCCTCCATTTAATGAGATACTCTGAAATGGATCTATTCCTTAGCTGGAAAATTCTTGTGTCAGTGATGGCTTCAGGATCCAATATGATTTTTTCTTCCTCGTCAATTTCTGGAAATATAGTTTGAACTGCGATCTTGTCGCCTATAACCTTCTTTAAGCATGAAACATGGAAAACTGGGTGTACTCGTGAAAATGCAGGCAACTCCAATTTGTATGCCATAGTACCAATATTTTGCAACACCTTATAAGGGACATAGTACTTTGGTGATAATTTATTATGCTTCCTGGCTTGCTTGAGGGACATCTATTTGTATGGTTGTAGTCTTAAAAACATCCAATCCCCTACTTCAAAACTTCTTTCACTATGATGTTGATCTACTTGTTGTTTCATGCGATTCTGTGCCATGGTCAGGTTGTCCTTTAAGATTTAGAGAACTTGTTTTTGATTCTCCATGTGATCTTCCACTACTTGAACCTTAGATTTTTCTTTTAGAGAAGAAGTGATGGAAGGAGGGTTCTATCCATAAAGTGCCATAAATGGTTTCATTTTTGTTGCAGTATGAAAGGAAGTGTTATACCACCTTTCTACCAAGGGTAACCATTTGAACCATTCTGTTTGTTTATCAGAGACAAAGCAACGAAGGTAGCCTTCCAAACATTTGTTCTCTATCTCAGTTTGTCCATCATATTGAGGATGATAGGATGAGATATGATTCAATTGAGTACCCAAAAAAGAAAATAATTTTGTCCAAAAATGTCCAGTGAAGATGGGATCTCTGTTACTTACAATAATCTTTGGGCTGCCATGTAGCTTTTGAACTGTCTCCATGAATGCGGTGGCAACTGTNTGTCTCCTTGGTATATATAGGAGACTAGGAGGTATAATTACAACTAATGGCCTAAAGCTAACATAAATAAAATAACATTAGTAATATAATATGCCCCAATTAAGGGGTAATGAGCTAAAATTAGGGCTTAACATGCCCCTCCCCTTGAGACAAGTGTTGTCCGCAATGCTTGAGTAAATATGGATGCTTCTGTATAAAAGACTCATCTTCCCAAGTGGAATCTCCAGCTAGTAGTTTCCTCCATTTAATGAGATACTCTGAAATGGATCTATTCCTTAGCTGGAAAATTCTTGTGTCAGTGATGGCTTCAGGATCCAATATGATTTTTTCTTCCTCGTCAAGTTTTGGAAATATAGTTTGAACTGCAATCTTGTCGCTTATAACCTTCTTTAAGCATGAAACATGGAAAACTGGGTGTACTCGTGAAGATGCAGGCAACTCCAATTTGTATGCCATAGTACCAATATTTTGCATCACCTTATAAGGGACATAGTACTTTGGTGATAATTTATTATGCTTCCTAGCTTGCTTGAGGGACATCTATTTGTATGGTTGTAGTCTTAAAAACATCCAATCCCCTACTTCAAAACTTCTTTCACTACGATGTTGATCTACTTGTTGTTTCATGCGATTCTGTGCCATGGTCAGGTTGTCCTTTAAGATTTAGAGAACTTGTTTTTGATTCTCCATGTGATCTTCCACTTCTTGAACCTTAGATTTTTCTTTTAGATAAGAAGTGATGGAAGGAGGGTTCTATCCATAAAGTGCCATAAATGGTTTCATTTTTGTTGCAGTATGAAAGGAAGTGTTATACCACCTTTATGCCAAGGGTAACCATTTGAACCATTGTGTTTGTTTATCAGAGACAAAGCAACGAAGGTAGCCTTCCAAACATTTGTTCTCTATCTCAGTTTGTCTATCAGATTGAGGATGATAGGATGAGCTATGAGTCAATTGAGTACCCAAACAACAAAATAATTTTGTCCAAAAATGTCCAGTGAAGATGGGATCTCTGTCACTTACAATAATCTTTGGGCTGCCATGTAGCTTTTGAACTGTCTCCATGAATGCGGTGGCAACTGTACTNATCTATAGGGTATCTGTTTGACTGGCCTTGCATATGGTTTCAAAGGGATCCTCATCTCTCCCATGGGCCCTTTAATTCCCTTCATATCAGTGAAATTGGTTGGAAACAAGCTTTGTTCCTCATGTTGTAACTCTCTGTGCTTGTCAATTGTGGCCGCCTCCCAATTATCTCCAGCATTTGCAAGTTTTGGTTTATTTTTTTTTCCAATTTTGGTTTTTTTTGTTTTAATTGGCTATCCACCAAAAGGTAGTTCGACTCTTGGTACTTCTACATCTCTTTGGCCTTCTATTTCCGTGATGTTCACATTCCTAGGATCATCGTCTTCACCAGCATTGATATTGTAACAGCCTTGCAACTTTTTAAGAGGTGTATTCCATTCATACTCTTCTTTCTCCAAAGGGAGGCTAGGTGCCTCCTCGAACACTTTTTGTCTTACAACCTGTAATGCTTGATCTACTATAGGATATTTTCTTTCAAAAAAAAAGGTATTTACAAAGTTTTGGCTCATACCTTCCCAATTTGTAGTGATGAGGCACAATTTTTCTTGAAGATACCAGTTGATGGGAGTTGTGTCCAGTGTGTTAATTAATTTTTGTACCCACTATTCTTGAGGAATGTTTCTCTAGGCTTACTCGCAACTTTGCACATGGTCCTTCAGACAACTTCGACCTATGTACCTAACTTCACATCCATCTACTTGCTCTGAAAATCGTGCTGTCATCAAAGTGAGACATTGTACCCAGTTTGTAATATTTTTTTTGTGTGTCCCCCACCATCTCACTGGAGTTGATTTTAGGGTATCATCCATTGCAAAAAATATTTGTTTTGTTGGTACAATTTCTTCAAATTTCACTAGGAATGATTCTAAGTGATTTAGACCATCAAAGGTGGGAAAATTACTTACTGTTGTGTCGATCCAATGAACTTCTCTGGTTAATATAGCGCATTTCCTTCTAGATACTTTTTACATTTTGTTCTGCCAGTTCTCCAGTGCTTCTTCTGAATATGATGAACATGCGCTGCCACTTCGCCAACTCAAATTCCCATCTGTTGTAGGATTAATGTAGTCATATTGTTTGACTGTTAATTTGTATATATTTTCTAGTTCATATGCACGGTCTTCTTCTCTGATGGGTTCTATATATCTCTGACCTTCATTGGGATCCAAAGGTGCAATGACCCTAAGGCCATCTCCTTCAAATGACATTCTTATTTTATTTAAATCAACCACAGTGGAATTATTGAAAACCCAATCAATTCCTAATAGCGCAGGGTAAGGACAACTATCATCAACTATATGAATCACCTCGAAGTCTACAAACTTCCTTACTCCATCGATGTCCACAGGGACATGCTCCAATACTCCAAAGGAGATTACAACTTGTTGATTATCCATCCTAAGCCCGATAGGGGAATAGATCAACTTAGGTTTTCACATTAGTGCACAAGTCTGCTTCGTCATGACATTGACCTTTGAACCTAAGTCAAGGACCACAGAGTCTATATCGTACTCTCCAATCTGAGCATTAAGCTATAGTTCTTTATTTGTCTTCTCTTCTTGGATATTTGATGTACTACTTTATGTAGAAAAGGATCTACCCTTCCTATCTCATAATGTCTGACCAAATTTTGTAGTTCTTGTATGTTGTTTTCATCTTTAATCAACTCAATAAACGTATACAAGAAACTGGCAAGTTTACTCACCTCTTTTCCATCTCCAGGTGAATCACACTAATCAAATTCCAGAGGCATTCCAAATTCTCTTACTTCTGGTTGAAAATTTGATGAAGAATCATGATCTCTTCCAAATTCCTTTCTTGCTCCCTCAAATATCTGCTTCTCTTTCCTTGGATAAAACTCTTGTGTCTTCTCTGTAGCTTTTCTGACTCCTGATTATTCTGTAGTCTTTCCTTGGATCACTCTGTCTTCTCCTATAACAACACCTCCTCTAGTGATAACAATGACTCTAGGATCTACTCCGTGAGGTTCTAATTTGATTAGTTGTATTTGTTGGTTTCCTCCTCGTTTCTCCTAAAGCTTAGCCAACAATGTTGGACATTCCTCGATAACATGCTCGAATAAGTTGCAGTAGATGCAAGTGGTAAAAGGGTTCTGACAGTCCCTTACCAAGTGTCCTAGTTATGCGCAGTTATAACAGATGATCTGTCCTCAACCTCGACCCATACCTACTCCTCTTCCTCTTCCTCGGTATCCACCACGAGGGTTGAAGTTTCCTCTCCCAAGGGAATTATACTACCCAGTGCTTCTTCTTGTTGTATTTTTCCTTGAATTTTTTATATATCCCTTGACCTTTCATGTATGAGATCGTAATCCCTACAATCCCTACCATCGTGTTCTACTGACTTACATAATTTTCAATACAGATTTATGGGTGTCTGGACATATTTTTGTAGATAGTACCATTCACCATGGTGATGTTGATTTCTACATACCTCGCACTAGGGTAGGGTAACTTGCTTCAAAGGGCTCGGAGATCTAGAGTTCGTGTATTCATGAAATAGGGGACAATTCTCCTTGTCATGGCCTTCTAATTTTCATCTGATACACCATATGTCTTCTCTTTAATATTTTCCCTTATCTTTCTTCATATCTTCGACCTGCAGTGATAATCTAGTTAGTTGACTCAAGATTTGACTCATACCTAAGATAGATTCTCCCATCAGGCCTGATTATAATTTCATGGTGATCTCCAGTGCCTCAGCCTGCAAAGTAATCTTTTGTTGCATCAGAGGAACTTTGATGTGTGGAAAGAGGGTGCAATGAACCATTCCTTGTTCTTCTCATCTGGGATCTAAAAACTCAAATGGCCTGTCAAGGTCTTAAATCTTTGATCAAACTCCCACACAGGTTCATCTGTTCTCTGCTTGATTTCTTTTAGTTATGTAATGAACTGTGAATCTGACTTAGGTTTCTTGAATTCAACAATTAGTGTAGTCTTAATGGCATTCAACGGTTTAGGTGTATCTCCTTGGATGAATTTCATGTACCATCTTAGTGCACGATCTCTTAGGGTAGTGTTGAACTGATCTCATTTGATAGCTTCATCGATGATATTCTTAATACTCCACAAAGATTCACATAGAAACCAATGTTGATCAATATCTTCAAATCCATCTCCTCTAAAGGTGGGTAACCTCATCTCATCTTCCATAGATCTTCCTAGGTTTACTAACTGAGTATGTTGTGGATTGCTAGTGACAGTTATCTGAGCGTTCTGATGAATTAGGTTACTCTGGTTACTTAACAATGCTGAAGAAACAAGAGGAATAATAGTACTTACTTCAACAGTTGGTGTAGTTCTTGAAGTTTTTGGATCTTCTCGACGAGGTTCCTCTTTCCTAGCGGATTCTGAATGCTCTTCGTCTGTACAATATTTCTCTTCTCCACTGTAAAACCCTTTGTCTCCGTATTTCTTCTTAAACAGGTTCACAATATGAACTTCTCTGAACACTCTCCCACTGCACGTAGGTCTAGCCTCTATGTCACTGTCATTGTCTGAAAATTTTAAAATTAACTCTTTTGATCTGATCGTTTACTGTATCTTCAAGATGTTCTTTTCATGCAATAGAAGCTTGATCTTGAACTTCATAAAATGTAAAAATTTTCCTCTAGGTCCCTTAAAGAAATATCTCTCTGCTTGGCTATATGATTCCACTCTGTCAACAACAAACTTAGTGATATGCCCTCTGATGGTACTATCAAACCAATGATCTACTTCTCTTGACACGATGTTGTCAACTCTCTTGAACTTCTTGATCAACATCGACATCCAAACCACAGGTGGTCCGAGTCTGACTTCGAATTGGGTATCTACTAACCTAGCTAGCCACTCATATAGCTCCCGATGGATTCCTCCAAATAAAATCTTGCATATATCAGTAAAGATATATCTTCCCAACCAATCCTCTATACCAATACTGGGGTTCTTTTTTTAGGCTTCAACAAAGCCCTTTTCTTTATATTCTATCTACTTCTGAATCTATGTCTTCGATGGAAACCACCTTGACATTCCCTCAAGAATATTTTGGTCCTGGAAATAGAACCATTTGTTGACACAGGGGCAGACCCAGGGTTTAGATCTAACAATGCACCAACAAGCCCTAACTACTGGCCCTTTTGGCAACACGTATGAAGAAGATGCAGTCTCACCTGAAGTAGATATAGGGGGTTGCAAGACACAGGTGTCTACAACTAGAGGGAATGCAGAGTGGATTCACAACAACACATAGTCACCTAGTTATTCTTTATCTTCCTTAAAACTACTGTGCAGGTTACATTTCATATCTAACACAATATCACAATAGAAGCATATCAAATGACAGAGAACACATCATCAATCACACATAACACAAGATGTACGTGGTTCACCCTCTCCCTAGGGATACGTCCACATAACTGTGCTTTATGATATATTAATATGGAAGCATACAATTCTTATATGTGATCTTAACTAGTAGATCTTCTCTTCTCCTCTCTCTTTCTCTCCCCTCCCTACACTGCAAGGTTGATCTTCACACCTAGCTGAAGATCTTACAATACAGACTACTCTCACAATACAATAGTTCTCTCTCAATAGAAATCTCTTCTCATCGCATAATCTCTTCTATCTCTCTTACTCTATCCCATGCCAGATCCTATTGACCTTTATTTATACATTATAATATCTCACCGACAAACTTAGTCCAAAACCTAGGTGTCCAAAACCCTAAATGTTAAATCCCTAAATCAAATTGACCCGTGTTTTCAGGGCTTCACTAGCCTATCTTTCCTTCCTTCATGCACGGTGCTCCAAAGAATTTGTTGACATCTTCTTTCGCTTGCTGAGTTGTCCACGATCCCTCTTCTTTTCTGATCTGTCATCCTTGATCACCTAGTCCAACGACTTGCTTTCTCTTACTTCGCTCCTTCTTTTCTGCTCTTTTGCTCACTTCGACCCAGTATCAGTCACTGTGTCTTCCGCGCAGTTTGCACTTTTCCTTTTCTCCCTAAATCTTCGCTTGCTTCCATAACCAAGGGCCAACATTAATAAACATATGGTTATTGGTCGTCCTCTTGATTCTTACAAAGATGGTTTTTGTGATGGTTGTGCTATTCGGAAATATCATCGGGATATTTTTTAAAAGCATGCCTCTTGGCACACCTAGACCCCTTTGCATCTTGTTCAGAGTGATTTGTGTGGTCCACTTTGTTCCTTGTTTATATAGGTGCATTAATTATTTCTTAACTTTGATTGATGACTTCTCCAAATGCACCTGGGTTTACTTCTTAAAACTTAAGGGTGAAGTTTTTGACAATTTTTGGGCCTACAAGGCCTCTATAGAAAAACAATATGGAGATCAAATTCAAAGGTTAAGAAAAGATAATGGAGGAGAATATGTGAACATAAAATTTACAATTTACTCCATTGGACAGGGAATTCAAATGCAACATTCTATTCCATATACACCACAACAAAATGGTGTTGTTGAGATAAATAATTGCACATTAAAATAAATGGCTAATTGTATGGTCCAATCTAAGGGATTAAGTCTTGATTATTGGGTAGAATCCATCAATTTT
>JZKD02S1597347.1:32107-42529 GCA_000966675.3 Picea glauca
TTCCTGAAAAGTGTAATGTTATGGATATGTATTTATCCTAAGTTTATAAAGGATGGGAACGAGTCACCAAGTGGATTAAGCTACTTCTGAAGGTGATAAGTGTTGAGTTGAAGGCATGCAATATATATATTGTTGGCCTTAGGGGGGTCGGACTATTTAGGAAAATCTGACTATAATCTTATTTGGGGAGAGAAGAGCTTGTAAGGATTTTTTGTCCTGTAATCAATGTTATTTTTTCAAAGAAGTGGGTTGTCGGGCCCATGAGTATTCTCTTTGGATGAGATATTTGATGTTGAAGACATAGGTTGTCAGGCCCGTGAGCATACTCTCTAGGTGATATTTTTTTGGGTATTGTTCCCTGGTGCACTGGACATTAGTTGTAGGGATCGAAGACTTCCTATATGACTTGTTGTTGGCAACCCTTTAAGGGAAGTGGGATAGTCGAAGAATTGTTGAGTAGAGAAGGGGCACACTTCCTTGGGTGTGACAGGTGCATGGGGAATGAGAGACTGTAGACTTGTTGCAGTAGTGGAACCTTGGACTGAGTAATTCTGCTGAGTATCAGACCTTATCCTGTCACTAGGAACCATTTTTCCCTGGTGGAGTTAAACCCCATCTCAGGGGTGACCTATTTCTGAAATTATATGAGAAACAAACTCTATGGCTGGGAGGAACGTTTGAGTTCTGCATGCATTTCGTGACTTTCATAAAATATAAGTGTTATTTATGTGATTTTATTTTTTACTATGTGCTTATTTATTTGTGTTTGACATGGATTAATTCTTGTATGTTGTCGCATATAATTAATTGTTGTTATTATGTCTAACACTTCTTTCACATGTAAGTGTAGTGTTGATAGTCATTATCTTAGTTGTGCCTAAGTATGAAATTGTTGATAGTTTTTCTTGTTAAGTTATCCTTTGTTTTTGGTCATGAGTCTCTGAGACAAGGAAGGAATGGTCAGGTGTGCAAGAAAGTATCATGTGTGCACAGGAGGCTGGAACTCATGTGTCCGTATAGGGAAATAGATCTCACGTGCAAGGAAAAGTAGAATTGGCGTGCGACGCCAGGATGGTTACGCGCACAACAATGTTGTGTGATCAGTATGTGTGTGCGTAGTAGTTTTGAATTACTTATGTCATGTTTGTGTGACTCATATTGAGGATGAGCGTGTTACTTCAAGTGATACTACGTAGACTAGTGTTTAGTATATAATCTGCATAATGGATTTTGTAGCTTTGTTCATTAGTAAGTTGGGTGATGTTACAGTATGTTTGGTCAAAGATAAATAAGTTGATATTGGTGACATGGCCCATCATGGGTGGTCAGGGACGTTACATTGTGGTATCATAGCATTTTTTTGGGAGAAGTGTGCGGCGTAGCCCAACCTGGAAGGTTGGGGATGTTACATATTATAAAGGAAGTTGAAAAGATCATTTATTCCCATATTTTTTTTCCCATGAATTATTTTGAATAGGTGTCTAACCATGTCCCAGTATGGAAAAAGAAGGGTGAAATAAGACTATGTGTTGATTTTCATGCCTTAAATAGGGAAAGTGTGAAAGATAATTTTCCTCTTCCAAAAATGGAATTTATCTTACAACAAGTGGTAAGATCACAAATGATTTCACTTTTTGATGGACTGCCAGGTTACAATCAGATTCAATTCAAGAGAGTCGACAAGTATAAAACCACTTTTACAACACATTGGGGAACCTTCACTTAGAAAGAATTCCTTTCGGTTTAATTAATGCATGTGTTGCCTTTAAAAGAGATATAAAAATATCCTATGATGTTCTTATTAGAAAAATAATCCAAATCTATCTTGATGATTTAACTGTTTATTCAAGAAATCGATCATTTTGATCATCTAAAACAGGTTTTCCTTCGTTGCAGAAAATCCAGAATGTATTTGAATCCTATGAAATTTATTTTTAGTGTCACTGCAAGAAAGCGTATCAAACATATTGTATCTGAATCATAAATCAATATTGATCTGGAGATGGTTATTTCAATTCAAAATATTCAAGCCCCATATTTGAAAAAACAAATCCAATCTTTCATGGGTAAGATTAATTTTGTTAGAAGATTCATTCCCAATTTTTCCAGAATGGAAAAGCCTATACATAATATGTTCAAGAAAGATCGATCATTTTCTTGGAATGATGACACTGAAAAATATTTCATAGAAATATAAAAAGAAATTAGTTCTGCCCCTATTTTGGAAAAAACAAATTTTGAAAAAGATTTTATTATTTACACAAATGCCACTAAAAAAGCAATGTCCACCATTCTTCTTCAGAAAGATGATAAAAAAAATGAGCATCCAACATCTTGAATGAATCAAATCTTATCTGATGATGAATTCAAATACACTTTAATTGAAAAACATACTTATGCTCTTGTTAAAGCTATTAAAAAAATTTGTCACTTTATCTTAGGTGGGCACACTCAGGTAAAAGTCCCTTTACCTGTAATTAAATGTTTGTTTGCACAAACACACTTATCTGGAAATATTTCACATTGGCTTGCCAAGATATAGGAACATGATTTAATGATCAAAACTTCCAACTTTATTAAGGGATGTGATCTAGTATTACACTTGGCTCAACACCCTAAACTTGTAACTTCTAAAAATAATGAGGATGCCTTGTTTGCATTATTTCTGGTTGAATATGGAAATCTTGATTTAGCAGCACATCCCTAGTATTGGTATATAACTTACTATTTGTAATTTCAAAAATTTCACGATAATCTTGAATATCCCGAACGTAGAAGGACTCAACTCGAAGCTTCTAAATATCTAATATTGAACACATCGCTCTTCTGGAGGACCAGTGACAAACTATTGTTACAATTTGTAGATGATACATCAACCCAAAATATCTTAAAACAAATTCATGGGTTAGTAGATTCAAACATTCACATTGGTGGAAATTTTGTTGTCAAGGCCACTACTCACAAAATTTTGAGAATTGGTTATTACTGGCCTTCAAATTTTAGATATTATTATAAATTTGCACATTCTCGTATTGAATGTCAAAAATTTGTTGGCAAAGAAAAATTTTGTTGGGACCAAGATTTGTAATTGAGGGGATTGTTTTGGAGGTTGAATAAGGAAGAGATCGCATAATGGTTAAGAAGGAAGGAATGATACTTCTCCAGTGAACAGAATAGGAACCCATGACTCAGTGATGAACAATGGTTGCAAAGGTATGTGTTTACCGATCTTCATGGAATCTTCTTTGATGAATTTTCGATAATTTTGATTGAATGGTTAGAAAGGCTAGTGGAGAATGTTAAAAGATATTGAGTTGAGGCTCCGAGAAACTAGACACCTGAATTGATCAGATAGTTGAATACAGTAAGTAATAAAGTTTCTTGTGTAGTTTATTTTTGGTTGAATAGTTTACTAGGGCGTTACATTACATAGTTTGCAATAGATTGTACCCAGTCTCATAGTTTCACAGAAAGGGAATTTTTCAAGGTGGAAGATTTTTAAATGCACTGTCTACCTGCATAAAGATGTCGTTATGTGACAAGAATATTATGAATATGGAATCTAATTTATAGCACCTTCACACACATAAGGGGACTGGGGGATGACCAGAGGATTGATCCAAGTGGATATTGGTGGTCACCCACTTGTTCCAACTTCCAATTGGGTCATCTTGACAATTTTTAGCTCGACACATTTCTCTGTAATGGGGACATTTATTTGTAATTGTGGGTTTTTCACTTCCAAGGCTATCCTACATCCCTACACAACATCCAGGTGGATATTGGAGGTCGTCTACCTATTCCAATTGGCTTATTTTGGATTTTTTCATGTCAGTACATCTTTTTGTACTTCCAGGGTCATTTTGGGGCCCTAAATAGTGTTTTCTTGGCTTTCCACAATCAAACTGTAGACGGAGTCACAATTTGATGGAATAATGTGTATTTATTGAAAATACATTTCCAACGGGATATCACATTCCTAAAACGAAGATTGTATGCAAAATAAACAACCCCAAAAAGTTGTTGTACTAACTTACCCCAACGGGGCCCACATGAATTTTGGTGCTTCATCTTCTAGGGTTAGGTTTTTGGATGTATATGGTTTTCTCATTCATGTTTATCATAAAAATTCCTTGAGAGCCTCATTGTAATCATCTTCTTGCGAATGAGCATAGCCGTCACATCTCTTCTCAGAGATAAAGTTGCCAGCATTCTAGCAAGTCTTGAACTCTGTATTTTTATAGGTTGTCGCTATCAACAAAGAAATGAAACGGGGTCCCCTTCACCCACATATGTGAATGGAAGAGGTGCTCCTCCTCTTTAGAATCTACTGGTTCTTCTATTTTAATTGTTGCAGTTGCAACAATAGAAGTAGGGTCTACTTCGATGATCTGTATGTTTTCAATATTTTCTAGGTCAGATTATGAATCAGGGTTCGACTCCTTGTCTTTGACCTCAGTCACCAATGACTGTTTCAAGAGACATTCATCGGTGTTGTGCTAGGGGTTTTTGTGTAAGTCACACCACTTCCCAGTTTCATTCTTCATCTTTCATTTACCCTTATTTTCCTATGCCTTGGACTGGTTGTCGTGAGGATGTTGGTTAGGGTCATATTTACCATGCTTTGGTTGTTGCGAATTTTCATACCTGAACTCCCATTTGTGTTGGTGCCTAAATTTCTGCTCGATTTTGATAGCATAGCGAGAGGCATCTCCCAATGATGAGATGTTTAGGAAATCTGTTTCTATTTGGATGTACCGATGCAAATCCCCACGGTATTTCAGAACCATATGTTGCTTGGAGTCTTTGATACTCATATTGGTGCTCAAGGTATGGAAATTATTTGTGAACTCTGACACTGTTTGGCTCTTCTTTTGTCGTAGTGTGCTCCATCTCATGTACTAGTCTTCATAGTTATCAACATGGTAGTATTGTTCCTTGACTGCATCCACAAAAAATCCCCAAGTGGGCTTGGCCCCATATATTCCATATTCCTCTGTGGAAATTTTATCCCAGTAAGTTTCCCACCAATGTTTGACGTGGGGGAGGGCTTTGAGGAGTGCGAAGGTGATCTTTTCCCTGTTGAAAAAATTGTGAATAGAGAAATAACCTTCTAGCAAATTTAACCATTTTTCGAAGGCATGTGCATCTATATGTCCTTCAAATATGGGAATATAAAAATTAACTTATACCTTGAAGGGAGAGGTTCCTCCAAAGTGGTCTCTTTATGAATATGTGCATGTTGCTATTGGCAGACATTGAAGGATGTGGGAAAAATAATCCATCATTTCGTCCCTATTTCGTGCGATAGCTTGCTCAAGAAACAAGTTAATAGAATCTTATGCTTTGTCGTTTTTATTTTCTTATGCCATAGAGGGTTTCTTGGTAATACGAGAGAAACTATCCTCAAGAGAGACAAGCTCGAGACCCAACTTTCTATACTCGGGCCTTGTCGGGGACATGCATTGAAAAATGATCAAGAGCATCCTACTCTGATACATCTTTTTGTACTTCCAGGGTCGTTTTGGGTCCCTAACAAATGTTTTCTTGGCTTTCCATAATAAAATTGTAGACAAAGTCACAGTTTGATAGAATAATGTGTAGTTCTCGAAAAGACCTTTCCAATGGGCTATCACACACCTAAAATGAATATCATATGAAAAATTTATGACCCCAGGAATTTGATGTACTAACTTACTCCAACGAGACCCACATGAATTTTGGTGCTTCATCTCATAGGGTTAGGTTTTTGGATGTCTAAGGTTTTGGCATTCATGTTTATCATAAAAAGGTCTTCGGAGCCTCATTGTAATCATCTTCTTGCGAATGAGTGTAGTATTCACATCTCGTCTCAGAGATAAATCTACCACCATTATAGCGAGTCTTGTACTCTGTAATTTTACAGTCTCTGTACATTTATTTGATTAATAGAAATCATGTATTGTTGTATTTCTCTGTTTCTGGCAATTTTTATGTGTATTTCATTGTAATATATTTTCTTTCATTTCGTTGGTATGAGAGAGATGAAAAGGATGAATAGGGATCAAATGGACTAGGGATGTCGAGAGAGGAAGATAATGACTCAAATAGAGATATTGGAGTATTGCATTGTGGGAAAAGGTTCAGGTATAATAAGAAGGAGACTATGGATGAGAGATAAGAGCAGCATAGAGTGTTTGAGAAAAGATACCCCTGCACAATACTTCATATCACACTATACAAAGAAAGGAAAGAGAAAGAAAAGGATCCTCATTACATTCCAACAGAAGAATAAATTCCATCTTATATCTAAATCTGTGTTGAACCCACGACCCCATTTGCATCACCTATACCTGAAGAAGAAACCGAAACTCTGTCAAAATAATTTTTTGTTAGTGGAGGAAGTCAAAACAAAATTCATAATAGTGGATGTAGCATCATGAACCAAAGTCATTCATCATCATCGAAGGTAAGTACTACATAGAGTACAATGGAATGAATAGATAATACACTAAGAATGTATGAATTCCAGGGAGTGGGATTGAAATACCCAGAGAAACATGTGTTTGTATGTGATACGATATGGACTGCAATTAATGTCCAGGATGAGGGAATGAAGATTGTGAAATTAGCCACAACGTTCAGAGGTCGCACACTGTCATGGTACATGAAGTATCAGACTACTACACCAACAGGACAATCAAGGACATTGATAGAGATTGGAAAAGATTTATTAAAGGAATTTTTTAAGCCGGAATCGGAATCACAGTATATCACAAAGCTTAAATAAATTAAGAAAATACAGAATGAGACAGTTTGGGATTACAATCATAGGTTTAAATATGTGATGGGTAGATTAACATTTCAGATTCCTGATGAAAAACATAGAGAATGGTTTATTACAGGTATGTTACCATGCATTCGTTGTCCTCTGACACAACATAAGGTCATGTTGCATCCAGAAGCATTAGAAATTGCAATGAAGCTATAATGATCTCATGTAGGAGATAGTGCAGAGATGGAACATGTTGAGTCACAGTTAGTTGCACTAAGGATTCAGTTTTCAGAACTGACGAAGGGAAAGGAAAAACATGAACATGTTTGGTGTATTATGTGCAAGACATAAGGCCATCGTAAATATGAATTCCCAACATTTGTGTAGTATATGGATATAGGATCACCAAACCCTTTGGCAGTAGGAGTAGGGTATTGTGAAATATGCAAGACATGGGGACATCATCCAACTACTTGTCCATTATTGAAAAAGTACTAGAGTATGCCTAGGAATTATTTCTATAATTTTTGCAAGTCTATAGGACATGATGATAAATATTATCGCACATTCGACTTCATGAGAGAGAACACTTCAGATGCATACAAAATCCAAGAATAAAATGTCACAGTGGAAGGAGCGATTCCATAGTATAATACTCCGAGAGGCTTTAATCAGGGTGGATGAGGAGGATTTGACAGAGGCTGAGGTCAAGGAGGATTTGGTAGAGGAGGAAGATGACCAATCATTTGTTATAATTGCAATCAACCAGGACATTTAGCGATATGCTTCATGAATCCTTGCATGACGTGAATGTACTCCAGAGAATTGGACCATGCAATGAAATATTTTCCTCAACTGATAGCAAAATGATAGGCAAGAGGGAACCAAAACTAGAACATATAGATGATATCATCTGAGGAGTGCGAAAATAAGCCCAGAATAACAATTTTTACACGTGGAGGAACGAGAACTGGAGTGGATGCGACAGAAAAAGGAAAGGGGATCGAGCAATGGATAAAGAAAGTAGTTGGGCCTACACCATCATTTAACCCACAGAAAGAGAAAGAGATATATCTGCAAGTCAGGAAGGAAATACTAGTAATTGAATGGATAACATCAACGCCAAATGTGCCACTAGTATATGATATTCCATCAGTCTATGATCGCACCATTCCATAAAGGTCAGTTGATAAGGTAAACATTTTGAAATATTTTCTAAAGAGTTTTTTAGAGTTGATGAAGGATGAAACAATGTTGAACTCACTACGTGGGATGATCGATTAGTACACCCAATATATAAAAGTACCTATGACACATAGAACAATGAACCAAGTATTGTACAAGAACAAGATAAACAAAGAATTCATATTGAGTGCGCATATAGGAGAGTATGACATGGATAATGTCATCTTGGACTTAGGATCGGATGTATATGTTCTTCCAAGACATACATGGGAAAATATGGGGACACCAAAGTTAATTTGGTCACCCATTCAGTTGAGATTGAAAAACCAACATATTATAGTACCTATCGAGAGACTTGTTGAGGAAAAGATATGAAATGATCTTACTCAAGAATTTTCAGATCTTGCTTGGCTGAGGCAAGATAGACAAGAATATCACCCTATGTTTCTAGCCTCAATATTTGTTTCCTAATCCACAAGTATTAGTTACAAGGGCTTAGGCTGATTTTTTTTATAAATAAAAAATTGTTGTAAAATTCAACATTTTTATATAATTTTATGAATATAACAGATGCAAAAGTAAATATGGAGACAAAAGAAAAAATACCAAGCCACATATTAACACAGATGAAATAGAATAGAAATATATTATTTCATTCCAAGAAATGAAAATAATCATTCTCTTTACAAAAATCCTTGAGGGAGTTTGGACCAAAGTCAAACTTAGATGTCCCCGATGAAAACCATACAAAAGGACTTCTGATAGAAAGTAAAAAAATGAACTTTAAAAGATTGATCAACTTGACACAGATTGTTTCCCACTCGACTCTGCACAATATCCTTTATCAGTCATGAAATTTAATTCATAAATAGACAAGTCTACACAGACTATCAAAGATAGATCAACACCTCTGAAAACAAGTGTCTGAATGATGTAATTCAACCTTTAATATTGTTGTCTACAATAGGACCATGTTGTCATAAAAGAGAATTAGGCTTTTAATGAATTAAAGAATGAATGAAAACTGAACTATCTCAATAAAACTCAAGAGAAGACCTTAGTATGCTTTATCCTTCTATTCTCCCTTGTTCTTCCTTCTCTTTTTTCCTTTAAGCAATAAAAATTAGTTGAAGTAGTTCAACTACCTCTTTTAGTTAAGTTAACTAAAATTCAACTAACTTTTAGTTTAGGGGAAGAAATAATAATATAATAATAAGGGTCTTTAATAATTAATAACTAGTAGGTGGGACCCCTTATGACTCCTTTTAGTTTCTTGACAAAAAATAAACATAACTAGTCAATCAATCAAACACATCCCTCCTTGTGGCTCCCATCATCATTCTCGTAATTTAAAAATTAAATATCAATGATATTTAAACCATATCAAAAAATATGATATCCAAAATATCCAAAAATAGTATGTTGTCCAAAAACTTCAACAGTCAACTTTTCTCAACAATCAATAATAAAATATACTCAAAAACCATATTTGCCACTTTGGGAGTCAATTTTCCCTTTGTTGTTGTTGTCTCCCTTTGACTTTTCTGAATTATCCTTAGGTTTGTAATTTTTAAACCTGTGAAGTAAAGCAATGCATATAGATTCTTAAGCAATACAGAAATTAATCAATGGCTCATACACTGAGTACACAGAGATTTTTACCGGAAACCCTCAACCGGGAAAACCTTTCTTATTTTCATTATATCGAATTTCACCATTTGCCATACAATATATACAATGTTTTTAGGTATTTTTTATATACCAAAACCCTAATTCCTTAATCCGAGACTAATTTACAAATTAGCTAAAAATAGCAAAATCCGCTAAAAATAGCAAAAATCGCCCAAAAAAAAAAAATCGGGGCGCTGCGCGTAACCAAGGGGGGGCATACCTGCCCCCCCCTGGGACCCCCCTAGGAAAGCACCCGACGCACATGGCAGATCTCTAGTTGAAGGGATCGTCAAACGCAGTTGTCGTATCTGACGCACCCACACACACACACATGCAAAGAATATAACACATACCCAAAATTCTCCCACTTGTTGTTTTCTTTGCATCCAGGGGTCCAGGGGATTATATAGTCAACAATCCAGGGCAGCAATGCCCATTTTTACTCTACACCAAGAGAAATTTTCTGTGCTCACAAACTTTGTCAATGAATCTGCATCATTCTTCAAAGTGTCAACCTTTTCCAGCAACACCTTCTTTTCCTCAACCATGTCTCTCACAAAGTGATACTGAACATCAATATGATTTGTCTTCGAATGATAAGTTGGGTTCTTTTCCAGGAATATTGCACTCTGACTGTCACAGTATAATCTCACTGCTTGTTGTACCAACCCAATACCTAAACACAATCTTTGTAACAATACTGCTTCCTTGCTTGCATGAGTGGTTGCCATGTATTCAGCTTCTGTAGTTGAGAGTGCCACTACAACCTATCTTTTGCTCATCCAACTGATTGCTCCTCCAAATAGGTTAAA
>JZKD02S1597347.1:45913-69370 GCA_000966675.3 Picea glauca
ATTTTTTTAGGTATTTCGTAGATACCAAAACCCTAATCCCTTAA
Source organism: Picea glauca (assembly GCA_000966675.3). Classification (NCBI taxonomy): domain Eukaryota; kingdom Viridiplantae; phylum Streptophyta; class Pinopsida; order Pinales; family Pinaceae; genus Picea; species Picea glauca. The sequence continues at coordinate 45,958 of JZKD02S1597347.1, forward strand.
TCCGGGATTAATTTACAAATCAGCTAAAAATAGCAAAATCCGCTAAAAATAGCAAAAACCGCCCAAAAAAATAAAATCGGGGCGCTGCCCCGAACGCTGAGCATAACCAGGGGGGGGCATACCTTCCCCCCCCTAGGGATCGTCAGACGCAGTTTTCATATCTGACGCACCCACACACACACACATGCAAAGAATATAACACATACCCAACAAGGTTGTGTGGAGCCTATAGGCTTGATCTCATTGATAACATGAGAGCAGTCATCTATCAAGTGCATACGTGATGAAATGGATTTGGATGAATCACTTGAGGGGGAGGAGGGGGAAACAACATCTTTTCCTTTATTATGTGTGTGGTGGGCTTCGGTTTTGAGTCTCCTGCTTGCATGGGAAGACTGTACAAGTGAGTGTGTAGGGGAAATTTGGACATTTGGGTTAACCGGTGGAGGAGGAGCAGGTAGACACAAATTGGGCCAGCCACAATGTTGGGAGACTATTGGGTGAACACTCTCCTACCATCTGTCATTCTCAGGAACTTCTGGTTGCAATGAAACATGAGGGGGGACAGGGATACCAGGGACATGTTGGGGTTGGAAGGGAGACCTTTCTAGCCTAGGTTGGGCTACCCCTTGTCTAATCCAATTGAAAAATCCATCTTGGAAGAGTTGGTTTAACTCTTGTGGATGTGCATCAAAATGTATCAAGAATCTTGGCCTTCTAGGGCCTCTGTTCCAATTCCCTCTACCCATGTTATTTCATCCATGGCTTCCTCTGTTGAAGAAGATCATCATGTATGCAGTGTTTATTAGCAACTATATTCGTAAGCAAACCATACATGACATCTCCTTAATATGAAACAAAGTTTGGCTCAGCAATCACATCAGACCCATGCAATCCAATCCATAAAATTCATTTAATACTTGTCAATGAGAAGGGGGTGAATAAGCGTTTTGGGATATCTTAAGGGGTTGTATTGAGCAGAAAAGTGATAAGATGAAAGGGAGTAATAACATGATTATTGCTCAACAAATCATTAAACAATCAACTGTGTTTCAATAACCACACATATCAATTGTGACCCATCTTTGTGTCATATTTTAATTGTTGTAATAGAGTTTCTATTTAATTTTAATTTGATTTTAAGAATAGAGCGTGCAAAGTGAATATAGGACTGTGAGTGGATTCATAATGTGCGAAAAAGTGAGAGAATGGCATGGAAATTAATGGATATTGTTCATAAAACAAATTAAATAATCAATAATCACAACTCTATATTAAAATCAATCCAAAAAGCACCAACCTTTATTGTTTCTCAATTGTATACCAAATTGCTTGATGTTCCAATAATTGAATTTTCCAGAATTCCTCAATTCATAACAGTCCGTGTGATCATAACTCAAAAAAATATTTCCATTCAACATTCTTGTTTAACAAAACGTTGATCCCTTCCTTTCTTTTTTTTCCTCTTTTAAAAAAAAAAAAAAATGAACATCAATATGCTTGAAATCTATCCCTGATATTTCATAATGCATCATGATAACAATCAACATTCACTGTTTAACAATCAAGCCCAATTAAAATATACACAGGTCTCTTTTTAAAACTCGAACAGACTTCAAATCATGCTCGATTATACACAACCTTCATCATATCAATCACAAAACCTTGAAATGAAACAACATTCAACCAAAAAAATAAACCTCGAGCCTTATCTTTGTGGGTATAACTTCCTTTTAAAAACATTGGTAATATGTACGATGATCCAATAATATATATGAAGCGAACATAACCAATTACACACAGGCATCATTTTTAAAACTAGCCATAACCTTGATCGGGCCTAGCAAGAACCACACAGGTGTCTGCATATGCAATCAAGACTACGCTGGTAAAAACACAGTGAGTGAAACCATAATGAAAAGAAGACAACTCTCAATTGTATGCAAGTGTTTGTTTCCATTTGTAATTGTTCAACCAATTTTATCATACAAGGATGAGACAAAGACTCGACGAAAAACCTCCATAACCATTTCATTGATGAACCAATATTTGACAACCCATAAGGTTCCCGAAGGGAGCAAAGACAGTTGAAATCTAAATCGGGCTCTGTCAAAATAAAATGTAGGGAGACAACAAGAGCGCATTCATATTTTAACAATAACACAGAGAGTTGATGGTCTTCTGAGACTTCTATCAGCCACAAGAAAAAATACCTTTCGAAAAAGGAACAGCAGTGAGCCACACAGTCTTACTCATTACTCCAAGTCTTGGATGGGACCAATGATCAACACTCGAGGAGAGAAAAGGCAGGCAGAGTAAAATAACCCAGTGCACATGGTGCGTTTAACACTTGCAGAGGAGAGGCAAAGTTTAATTGAACAATGGAATTTATTAAAAGAAAACACGGGGATATAACATCTCTAGATCCAATTACTTAAGAGTCAAACAACCTGACAGCAACACCAATGAGGACACACACATCCTTTTGACATAACACTAAGATACAACTTGTATCAATCCAAAACCATACAGGCATATATTAATGTTATAGTTGCCCAATACTAGATCTTGGGATACTTCGATGAAAAGACAATAAAAACGGGCCAACGACCATGAATCGAGGTTTGAATAAATAACACAACAATTGTTGGCAATCCAATTGTGAATGGATAAGGCTTACAATCATGACTGTGAGGGAATGAAATAACTGAAGGTAATACACAGAACGAAACCCTCCACCATTAGCATAAAGTGATATGTACCACCATTCACTTATTATTCCACAAAGACCCATCTGCATGATACTAAACTGACCGAGCAACCAGTCAATGCGCAACTTAAAATACCCAATTATTTTTCTTGCAATCCCAAACATTTTACTGTCATCACCGAGAGATATAACACACATCTAAATAGTCGAAAATCTCAAAAACACATAGAATCCAAGCATCATTGAGCCATCATTTGTTCATACAACAGAGAATACCTCGTGGATGGAGAGAAAAAGAATCATACCTGTGGAAAAATGCTTAAATGGCGATTTGGTCGATCCTTCTTCCTTCCAAGAACCTGAAAATGTGCAACGTCACAACCAACAGATCAAAAAATGAAACAAAGGAAAAATTCTAGGGTGATGGTCGATAGGGGGAGTATGGAGTGACGTGCAGTAAATGCATGTCACTTCCATCACCTGGCCTATTCAATTCGAAATACGATACATCCCAACAAGAATCATATTCACCAACAATTAAACCATTTATTCAATTCCAAACCATTGTGAAATATGTGACGATATCCATTGCATAGTGTGCCACCCAATATCATTTACACGTTAACCCTTGCCATAACTCCATGCCATAACACATATTGAATTTCTATATTCGCCCCATTCAAATCTAATGAAATTCACATAGCCCACTAACCAATAATAGCATAATAGTTAGGACTAACACTAATATCTTTTAATTTTTCCATTTGAACTTGCATATAATCCTTTATCATAGCTCAAACATATAACTTCTTTCCCTTTAGGATTTTTTTCATAGGTTTTTTTCTTTGTTTTTATTATGATACCACTAAAACATCTCTTGCATATATGTGGCTAGGTAATCGATCACAAGGATCAATGACAAGGAAAAATCATAGAAACTATAAATAACATGCTCCTCGTAATCATAGCACTGTTCTGTATCGCAAAAACATTCCACAAAAATGCATCATCCAACTGTTATCATGCTAAATGAAACCAAGACCGGATCGTAAAAAACGTAGGACTGTGTAGGAAGCATTAAAAATAGAAGCAAAACATGTATAATATGTCTATCCTTGCGCCTCTAGTCTACAAGGGGATCCCACCTACTAGTATTATATTATTAGCATAGTTAAATAATAGGGCCTTAGCAATACTTTGCAGACGGAATTCATCGTTACGATTTTAATTGTCAACAAGATTGTTAGGAGTAATTGTTAACATATATGGAGTGCGCGGCATAGCCAAATTTTAGGTCATTGAGATTGTGGATAACACTCATCTGTATCCAGCATTGCTCAGACTGGATTAAGACTTTGAAAACTAGACGAATAATAACTTGAAGAATAGAGAAATGATTTTTGAAGGAGGAGGCTTAAAGGTCACTGCACCATTAGACCCCACATAAGAAAGAAGGTATGTGGAACCCGCAAAAAATAAATTGATAACACGTATAATAAGACCGCGCGAATGGATGATTACAATAATCATACTGCATATGGGGCGCTTAGTTGGAGAATAATTAGCTCTTGTGCATTAGATTCAAAGGAAGGACTTGAACATTGGAAGCACATGTTGCACGAAGTATCGACCAGAAGATGTGCTCGCATTACTCGCTCTTTGTGCTAGATTCAAACAGAGGTATGTGATGCACCAAGGCTTGATGGATTATCTTATGTAAGTTCCTTTGTAAAATAATTTGAGTTGCAGATACCTGAACAACAAATATTGTTGGAATTATATGTTTCACTGAAAGCAACCCCAACGAGATGGTTGGATACACACAAGAAATTAATAGGGGATTGGTAGCACTATAAAAGGATGATGCATATAAGATTTGGAATAGAAGAAATTATGCAAAAGTATAAAGGGATGAGTAGTCTGACGGATCATGTTGCGTGATGTATGAAAACATGGGGATAGGTGCCAAAGCAAGAATGGATGCACAGGTTCATACATACACTTGAGACGGTTCCAAAGAACTGGTATATAGAACTAGAAGTGTGATAGGGACAACAAATTGGGAAGAGCTCACCTGGAATTTCTAGGTAACATTTAGTTTTGAAGTTGAGTCACCCTTAGTAGATGTAACTTTGCAAGTCATTAGAAGTAATATTTATATGGAAGAAGTGTCGATTTTAACCTTTTACAATAATTTACTACAAACATATTTTCAATAAAAGAACATAAAAGATACAATGGAAAATACACACATTACAAAGAGATTTTTTCCCCTGGAAACCCAAACCAGGAAAACCAACATATTATATATTCATTCACTTCATACATTGTTTATAATACAATATACATATAGGAGTCATTGACATCCAAAACCCTAATCCAGCGACCTAGATTAGTCAACAACCCTAATTCCTTAATTGGAAATAGAAAACCATCGACGAAAAACCATGTGTCGAAAAACCACCCAAAAACATACACGAAAACCAGTAAAAAAATAATTGTCGGGGGCAATGCCCCCAAACCCCCATGCAAGGGGGATCTGCTCCCCTATGACCTCTTGGGAAAGGGGGCCTGTATATTGGGATGAGAGATATTTCCTCAAGCATGTACAATGATTGAATTAATGAAAATATTATGATTGGTTGTATATGTATATGTGGATATGTGTGAATAAGTCATGAATGAATAATTTAGGCTTGTATATTTTAACCTTATACAATAATTTACTGCAAACATATTTTCAATAAAAAAGATATATATATACAATGGAAAATACAAACATTACACATATATTTCCCACTTGGAAACCCAAACCGGGAAAACCGACATATTCTATATCCATTCACATCATACATTGTTTACAATACAACATACATATAGGAGCCAACAACATCCAAAACCCTAATCCAATGAATTGTATTAGTCAACAACCCTAATTCCTTAACTGGAAATAGAAAACCATTGGCGAAAAACCATGCGCCGAAAAATTGCCCAAAAACAGACATGAAAATCGGTAAAAAAAAAATTGCAGGGGCTCTGCCCCCCTGTGACCCCATAGGGAAGGGGGCACTCCACCACCCTCTTACTCCCCTATGCACCCAACACAACACAAAAACTAGTTCTAGTTGTGCAAAGAATATAACACATATCCAACATTATCTCACTTGTTGTTTTCTTTGCATATAGGGGGTTACAAGGTTACAGTCAACATTCCAAGGCAACAATTCCCATAGATCCTCTACACCAAGAGAACTTCTCAGTGATTACATATTTTGTTAATGAAATTGCAACATTCTTCAAAGTGTCCACCTTTATCAACAGTACCTTCTTTTCTTCAACCATGTCTCTCACAAAGTGATACTGAACATCAATATGTTTTGTATTTGAATGATAAGTTGGGTTCTTTGCCAGAAAAAATGCACTCTGAATGTCACAATCTATTTGTATATCTTTTTGTACCAACCCAATACTTGAACACAATATCTGTAACCATATTTATTCCTTGCTTGCATGAGTGGATGCCATGTATTCAACTTTTGTAGTTGAAAGTGCCACTACAGACCCTCTTTTGCTCATCCAATTGATTGCTCCTCCAAACAAGTTAAACACATACCCACTTGCATATCTTCTATGATCTAGATCTCCAACCCAGTATGCATCCACAAATCCATGTATTTCCATCACTGTGTCCAAACCTGGTCTTCCTTGGTAGCACAGTCCATAACTAGTAGTGCCATGCAAATATCTGAAAACTCTCTTTACCGTTGTCCAATGATCCTTCCCTGGTTTTGACATATACCTGCTCAAAACTCCCACTGCATGTGCAATGTATGGTCTAGTATATACCATTTCATACATCAAACTTCCAACCACACTCGCATATGGAACATGACACATGTCCTCCTCCTCTTCATGTGTCTTGGGAAACTGATTCACAGATAACTTTACACCTACATGAATAGGGACCCTAACCAGTTTACATTCCTACATATTAAACCTCTGCAATATTGTCTCGACATACTTTCTTTGATTTAACCAGAGCTTCCTAGTTTTCTGATCTCTTTTAATTTCCATGCCCAAAGTGAAATTTGCAGCACCAAGATCCTTCATGTCAAATTTAGACGACAACTGAGTTTTCACATCCTGGATAATCTCCTTGTTGTTTCCTATCAACAACATGTCATCCACATACAAGACCAAATAAATCAAATGATCACCAATTAATTTAAAATATACACAGTGATCCTCTTTGCTTCTTTTGAAGCCAAGATCAAACATATAAGTATAAAATTTTTGATACCACAACCTTTGTGATTGTTTTAAACCATATAGGGAATTTTTCAACTTGCATACCAACTCCTTCTTTCCCTTCATAACAAAGCCTTTCGGATGCTTCATGTAGATTTCTTCTTACATATACCCATGTAGGAATGTTGTCTTCACATTCATTTGTTCTACTTCAAAATAAAATGCAACAACAATAGATAACAAAAATCTAATAGAATTTAACTTGGCAACAGGAGAAAAAATATCACCAAAATCAATTCCCTCAACTTGGGAATAACCCTTTGCTACTAACCAAGATTTGTATTTCTCCACTTTTCATTTTTCATTTATCATCTTTTTAAATACCCATTTGTTTCCAGTGGTATTTCTTCTAGTCGGAAACTCCACTAGATCCCAAGACTCATTCTTATCCAAGGTTGTCATTTCTTCAACCATGAAAATTTTCCAGAGTTTTCCATCCTTTGAATCCAATGCCTCCCTGACAGTTCTAGCATCATATTTAATAATATACAAAGCAATATTTTAACGGAAATCAGGTGGAGTATACCTTTTTGGTATCCTATTTTTCTGCATTGAACTCCTCAATACCAGAATATGAGGAGCTTCTTCTTCTGATTCTTGTTCTTTTGTAGAGTTTGATTCATCATCCTTGGCTCAAACTCTATTTTGTATGGTTCTTCCTTAATTGGTAGGACTTCCTATTTAACAACATCCTTCATTTCTCTAAATACCACATCTTGGATATACACAACCTTCTTAGTTTTTGGGTTCCAAAGATTATAACCTTTGAGACCATGTTTATACCCAATAAAGACACACTTTTCAACATTCTTATCTAGCTTACTCTTGTTTTCCTTTGGAACATGAACATAGGCATCACATCCAAATACCTTGAGATGTGTAAGAGAGGGTTTCTTACCATTCCATACCTCTTGTGTAGTCTTTTCATCCGGTGTTGATGAGGTTGATCGATTGACCAAGTAACATGCAATACCCATTTCCTCTGCCCATAATTCTTTCCCTAACCCAACACCATTGAGCATGCCCTTACTTTTTCCATTAGTGTCATTTTCATCCTTTCTGCAAGTCCATTCTGTTGAGGTGTATATGGGTTATTATTTTTCCTTTCTATACCGTACTTCTTACAGAATTCTTCAAATTCATTCTCGCAGAACTCTCCACCATTATCTATCCTCAACACCTTAATTCTTTTCTCTATTTGATTCTCAATAAGAGCCTTAAACTCTTTAAACCTGTCAAAGACTTCATATTTCTTCCTTAGGAAATATATCCAACTATTCCTTGAGAAGTCATCTATAAATGAGGCATAGTACACATATTTTCCGAATGATGGAACCGACACACGTTCAAACACATCACTGTGCACAAGATGTAAAATTCCTTCTGCCCTCGTTGCACTAGAAGGGAATCTTACCTGATTTTCTTCCCATATACACAATGTTCATAGAAATAAAAATCTAGAGAGCAATTAGACATACCTTCAACCATACCTTTACCGTGTAGTATTCGAAGATCCTTCTTTTCGATATGCCCTAATATTTAATGCCACAACATAACCTTTTATCTAGAGACTGTAGTATTTTATTCTTCTTCAGCACCAATATTAGGAACAATGGAACTATTACACCCATCACTAATAGTGCTTCCTTGCTGCTTATATATATTTCCAATATGAACTCCCTTCAACAACACCATTTCTCTTCGAACCATCCTGCAGGTTTCTTTTTCAAATACTGTTTTTACCCATGCATCGTCCATTTTTCTTACAAAAATAAAAATTTTGACCAATCCTGGGATGTGCAGAGCACAAGACAATGTTCTAATCCTTCCATCTATGATCCTCAACTTGACTCTTCCTCGTTTTATGATTTTGGTTGTCAAGTCATCACCTAGGAAAAAATTACCTCCATCATACGTTTCATATTCATAGAACCACTCTCTGTGGGGATTCATATGAAAGGATTCACCTGAGTCAACCAACCATGCCTCATGATCTACATGTGTTCTTGAAGAAGCCAAGTACATATCCCCTCCTTCTTCCTTGGAAGTATTTTCTTATGTACAGGGAGCACCTATAGATCCTTTTACTCTCTCAACGTTTTTGGATCTCCATTGCTTCTTGAAGTGCCCTTCTTTTCCACATCTCCATATACCTTTACAAACTTTCTAGGAGATTTAGATTTACCCTTATATTTAGATCTCCCACTTGAGGACTTAGATCTATTTATTTCATGGGAGTGTCCTCTTGCAAATAATGCATATGTACTTTGTACTTCCATGTTCTTTCATCTCATCTCATCCAATAACAAGGATGAGACCACATCATCAAAACTCAAGGTAGTTGTATTACTACCTATGGACACAATCAGACTATCCCATGATTCTGTTAAAGAGCATAGTAAATTGATACACTTATCTTCATCTTCAATTTTAATATCAACAAATAATAACTGACTTACCTCAGTATTGAAATCATTCAAATGCTCTGTCACATAGTCTCCATCTCGTATCCTCAGGTTATAAAAATTCTTCCAAAGGAACAATTTATTTACTAGGGACTTAGACTGATACAAGTTCCCCAACTTATTCCATAACTCCTTGTTTGTAGCTTCCCCTGACACATTCATTAATATTGAATATGAGAGACACAATCAAATTGTGCTCTTCACTTTCTGATGCAACTTTTTCCATTCATCTATTGACATTCCTGTAGGTGCAGTACCTGGATCCATCGCGATCCACTAATCTTTGTCTACCAACAGATCTTCCATATTGAACTTCCACAACTCAAAACGTTTCCCATTAAAGTTATCGATTTCTATTTTCAAATTGCTCACCATTTCTTTTCACTTGAAGAATCAATACCACAGATCTCCCACTGTAACATGGCTTATCACAGTCCTGAGCCAAACCCATGACCACAAAGGCATCCCCTTGAATCCAACAATTGATCTGATACCAAATGTATATTTAACCTTGTATAATATTTTATTGCAAACATATTTTCAATAAAAGAATAGAAAAGATGCAATGGAAAATACACACATTACACAGAGATTTTCCCTTGGAAACCCAAATTGGGAAAACCAACATTTTCTATTATTCATATGATCATACATTATTTACAATATAATATACATATAGGAGCCAGAAACATCCAAAACCCTAATCCAATTACCTAGATTATTCAACAACCCTAATTCTTTAACCGAAAATAGAAAACCATCGGCAAGAAACCATGTGCTGAAAAACCACCCAAAAACGAACATGAAAACAAGCAAAAAAAAAAATCAGGGGTGTTTCCCCTGAACCCCCGTACAAGGGGGCTCCCGCCCCCCTGCAAACCCCCCGAAAAATGGGGCTCTTCCCCCTTGTGACACATAACACATATCCAACAATGAAAACGTTTGGGCTCTAGAAGTGCATTTCCTTCTAAATCCTCAAGTTCGTAAGCTCCTTTCCATAGGACATGTCTCACAAAGAACAAGCCATGCCACAACGGATTAAATTTCCTGGAACCCAAGGTGGATTTGTCCTGGCCATATACCAACACAAGGTACCATTTAGACAATACTTCAGGGTGCACGTATTTATTGTAATTATTCTTGACATGTTTCTTGTGTGCCTCATTTGCTATAGAAACATCTCAACTTTTCTCATTAAGATGTTCTAAGTAAACAAGGTGTTATCCCATATCATTCATGTTAGGGAGGAGCTCTATACCAATCTTAAGCGAAGGGATTTGGAATTCCATAGGAGAAATTGCTTCTACCCCATGAACGAGTTGAAAAGGAGAAAATATTGTTGTAGTTTTGACTGAAGTTTAGTAGGCACACAACGTCGGATATAACATCAAAATCCAATTTGAATTTCTCGCATTGACATTTCTTCATAAAATGGTTTTTAGGGATTTATTAATAGCTTCAACCTGACCATTTTCCTCGGGATAGTAAGGAGATGAGTGCTCCTGCCTAAAACCTAGTTTTGATGCTAATTCTGACATTGTGCGGTTCTTAAAGTGACTTCCATGGTCAGTGAAAATATATTTTGGAACCATGAACCTAGATATGACCTATTTAAACATGAAAAGAATTGTAATTTCACCATCACTAGAAAAATTTGGCATGGCTTCTGACCAATTCATAAAATATTCTACAAACACTATGATATAGTGATGCCCCCTAATCGAAACCAGATGACATGTCACAAAATCAACCCCCCACTTGGTGAAGGGACCAAATATAATGACGGAAAGCATAGGAGTGGGATGAATGCGCGTATTTTTAGAAAAATTTTGACAAGGGTGACACTTCTTGACCGCTTCAACACAATCCTTAATGATTGTCATCCAAAAGTATCTGCCGCACAAAATATTTTGGGATGTTGCCAACCCAAACAGATGACCTCCACATGATCTACTATGGAAATCATTCAAAATCAAATTCACTTCCTCATGAGTGAGGCAGCGATGGAGAATTGAATCTACCCCTCGATGATACAAAGTGTCACCAATAATGAGATAGTTCTTTGTCATGTGTTGAATCCTTCATCAGTCATTTCACGAAAAATGGGAAGGGAACTTCATTGTATAAAGATATATGATGATATCTCCATACCAAGGATCGGAAGAAGAGATGAGGAAAATATTCTCATTTGAAAACAATTCAATAATTGCATCATCTTCCTTCGCTACTAGAAACTCCGACATAAGCTCAGTGAAGACTAAGGACTTCTTGGATTTGGTAGAAGAAAAATCTAAATCAAACTCCCGAAGCACAACAATCCACTTGTTATACTTCTCTATATTATCCACTGAGTCAACACATATTGAAACGGATTAACGTCAGCGATGATAGTAAATCTTGTGCACCAAAATGTAATTTCGAATATGTTGAACATCATGAAAGACTGGCAATGCCAACTTATCAATGTGAGAATATTTTAGTTCAGGACCAACCAAGCCACGACTTAGATAATAAGTGATGTTCTCTTTGAGCTCATCATCCTCCTGAAATAACACCATGCCAATAGAAGATTCTACTACTAGAAGATACAACATGAAATCTCTATTATAGTCAGGAGGACTAAGTAGTGGGGAAGATATTAGAGGTTTCTTCAATACATCGAATGAACATTGTGTCGATTCATCCTAGGAAAAAAGGGACTCCCGAATTCAAATAAATACTTTCGTGATGCCATCATAGTTTGGTACGAAACACTGAAGGAAATTTACCTTTCCTTGTAGGATCTAAAGTTGACATACAGTACGTGGGGGAGGAAACTGCAGTATTTCCTCAACCTTCAAAGGGTTGACCATGATCCCTTTGGTTGATATGATAAACCCCAAAAGACTCCTTGAAGTAATGCAAAAAATGAATTTATGAGGATTTAAACGAATTAGATAATGCTGACACCTTTCAAAAATAAGGAGGAGGTGTAATAGATGTTGCACCCTCTTACAACAGTGAGTTGTAAGATCATATAGATAATCCTCCAATATGTGTTTGAGATCATGGAAAGTAAACATCATGGCTCGTTGAAAAGTGGCTCCAGCATTTTTGAGGAAAAAGGGAATTTTATTATATACAAAGGTTCCCCAAGGACAAATAAAATTCATCTTATGTTGGTCCTCGGGCCGGATTTGTATCTAGTTATAACCAAAAAAAACATCCATGAAAGAGAAAATCTCACTTCTCGCACATTTTCAAGAATTTGATGGATAAACCACGTAGGAAAGTTATCCTTAGGACAAGATTTATTTAACTCTCAAAAATCCATGCAAACTCGAATGGTACCTCGTTTCTTGTTAACTTGAACGAGGTTGGATACCCATTATGTCAATGGGACTATATAGATAAATCCTACTTTAAGTTGTTTTCCACCTCATCCTTAATTGTTGTTACTTTCCTAGGGTTCATTGGTCACAAAAAATTTTGAACTGGTTTAGCATTTGCACAAGTTCGAATCTCATGTTTAAAAATATGAGGATCTATCCCTGACATTTCCTCATAAGACCAAGTGAACACATCATGAAACTCCTTAAAAAGGGTCTTATATGAACGAGTCTCTTTTGAAGAATAGGATGCCCCAATAAAAATATTTTCCATGACATCAGGGGTCTTGGAGATATTGATCAGGATAGTCTCTAAAATAAGTTACATGTCCCCTTCAACATATATACCATGAGTTTCCAAAGGGTTCAATGGATGATCAAAATCTCCAATCATGATCAAAAAAATTATCCTTTCTCTACATGACTTGGCTCAAGAATGAAATAAGACCTATGATCTAAGTCTTCCCAAGGTCATTCAGGACCTGTCATCTCCTCTAGGATCATCTCATCTGAAAAGAGGACGATGTCCAAGCAATTGTGAGAGTCAAAAGAATTAAGATCCCATACAAGCTCTAAAATGAGATCCAATTCCTCCACTAAGGCATGATATAGATCTTCATATGCAGTAGCTCATTCAACGAATTGATAAGATATCTCCACTAAAAACAATGGCATCTTCATTCCGATACGTTCCAATATATCCCCCAAAGTCGACAAAGGAGGCAGAGTCCACGGATCTTCAAAGTAAGAAGTTCGAAAATATCTAACTTAAAATATATCATCTTTTAGTGTAGACTAATCAAGAATAATCAAAACGACATTACGTTTAATGACAATGCCATAAAATAGAAAGTACCCGTGAGGGAAGGTTACATCTCGACACATTAATTCACAAGTGCCTGTTCTGAATTTTAAATCAAAAAAACTGCAGATGTTGGTGATGCCACATAATCTGTATGAGCGACTCATAACTAATCGACAATGATAATCATCCCCTCATGAGGGAAACATAACACTCAGGAAACCGTGGAAACTGCAGTTGTCATGGAATACATCCAACTTCTTCCTAAGAGTATATTGTAGTCGAGATTCACGTCGACCACTTCTACTTCGACACACAAGATTTTTCCCTCTAACTTCATAGGGAAAGAAGGGATAATCCCATGTGGTCTAAATGAACGAACATCAAATGCCCTAAGAAATGTAGGAGACAAATATAACTTGGGTAAGTTGATAGCTTGCCAACATGATAAAAAAATTGTAAGTTTTAAGCCTGTGAAGTAAAGAAATGCATACAGATTCTAAAAAAAACAAATAGTAATGAATGGCTCATACACATAGTACACAGATATTTACGTTGGAAATCCTTAACCGGGATAAATCCAACCTTCCTTGTTGTCTCACCTCTCAAATATTCATTGTATTAATTTCATAGTTAGCAATACAATATATACAATATTTTAGGTATCTCGTAGCTACCAAAACCCTAATCCCTTAATCCAGGATTAATTTGGAAAACCGCTAAAAATAGAAAAAATGCTAAAATCACAAAAACTACCCAAAAAACATTTTCAGGGTGTTTCCTCGATCGCTCCACATAACCAGGGGGGAAATAATGCCCCCCCCCCCGAAGGAAAGTTCTAGATGCACACACCCACAAAGAGTGAAAAGTGATGGGATCGTCAGACACAATCATCAAATCTGACGCACCCCCACACACACATGAAAAAAATATAACACCTGCCCAACATTCTCCCACTTTTTGTTTTATTTTCATATAGGGGGTCACGGGATTACATAGTTAATAATCCTAGGTATTAATGCCCATTTTTTCTCTACACCAAGAGAACTTCTCAGAGCTCATTGAATTTGTTAATGAATCTGCAACATTCTTCAAAGTGTCAACCTTCTCCAGCAACACCTTATTGTCTTCCACCATGTCTCTCACAAAGTGAAATTGAACATCAATATGCTTTGTCTTTGAAACATAATATGGGTTCTTTGCCAGGAATATTGCACTATGACTGTCACAATCTAATATTACTTCTTGTTGTACCAACCCAATACTTGAACACAATCTATATAACCATACTTGTTTCTTGCATGCATGAGTGGCTTACATGTATTCATATTCTATAGTTGAGAGTGCCACTACAACCTGCCTTTTTATTATCCAACTAATTCCTCCTCTAGATAGGTTAAACACATACCCACTTGTAGATATTCTATGATCTATATCTCCAACCCATTCTGCATTAACAAACCCATGTATTTTCAACACTCTGTCCAATGTTGTTCTTCCTTGGTAGCACAATCCATAGCTAGAAGTTCCACGCAAATACCTGAAAACCCTCTTTACTATTCTTCAATGCTCCTTCTCTGGCTTTGACATATAATTTCTCAAAACTCCTAATGCATGTGCAATGTCTGGTCTAGTACAAACCATTGCATACATAAAACTACCAACCACATTAGCATATGTAACATGAGACATGTCCTCTTCCTCTTCATGTGTCTTGGGACAATGATATGCATATAACTTTACACCTACAGGAATAAGAACCTTCACTAGTTTACTTTCCTGCATATTAAACCTCTACAATATTGTCTCAACATGTTTTCTCTGATTCAACTAGAGTTTCATGTTTGCACAATCTCTTTTAATCTCCATTCCCATAATGAAGTTAGCAACACTGAGATCCTTGATGTCAAATTTGGAGGATAGATGTGATTTCATCTCCTTGATAACATCCATGTTATTTCCTATCATCAACATGTCATTAATAGACAACACTACATATATGAAGTGATTACCAACCTGCTTGGAATATACATAGTGATCAACCCTACTTCTCACAAATCCCATTCCAAGGATGTATGTGTCAAACTTTTGGTACCACATCCTAGGTGATTTCTTCAGACCATATAGTGACTTCTTTATCTTGTAGACTATCTCTTTCTTTCCCTTCAGTGCAAAGCGTTATGGTTGCTTCATGTAGATTTCTTCTTCCAGATCCCCATGTAGGAATGTTTTCTTTACATCCATATGTTCTATTTCAAAATTAAAAGAAACAACAACAAATAAAATAAATCTAATAGAAGTTAACTTGGAAACAGGAAAAAAAATTTCACCAAAGTTAATTCCCTCTACCCGGGAATAACCTTTTGCTACTAACTAATCTGTGTGTTTCTTCACTTTTCCTTCTGCATTTAACTTCTTCTTAAACACCCATTTTCTACTAATGTCCTTTCCTCCAATTGGAAACTCAACTAGATCCCATGCCTCATTCTTATCCAAGGCATCCATCTCTTCAACCATGGCCTTCTTCCATAGTTTACTATCCTATGAATTCATTGCTTCCTTGACAGTTCTGGGATCATCATCAATAATAGATCAAGCAAAATTAGCATGAAAATCAGGTGGATTGTACCTTTCTAGTTGTCTTATTTCCCTCATTGATCTCCTCAATACTAGAGTATGAGGCTCTTCTTCTTCCATTGGTTCATATTTTGCTTCATCCAAATCAAACTCTATTTTCTCAGGTTCTTCTTGCCTTGGTAGGAATTCATGTTTGGTAACATCTTTAACCTCTCTAAAAACAAAATCAAGACTATAAATAGTCTTCTTAGTTTTTGGGTTCCAAATATTATAATATTTCATACTATATTTATAACCAATAAATTTCATCTTTATTATCCAGCTTACTCATATTTTCCTTTGGAACATGTACATAATAATCACAACCAAACACTCTGATATTTTCAAGAGAGGGTTTCTTACCAATCCATACCTCATGTGGAGTTTTTTCCACCAATGCTAACGAGGGCGATCTATTTACCAAGTAACATGCAGTACCCATTGCCTCTACCCAGAATTCCTTTCCTAAACCAGCACCACTGATCATGCTCTTTGATTTTTCCATCATCGTCGTGTTCATCATTTCTACAACCCCATTCTATTGAGGTGTCTATGGAACGGTCTTATGCCTTTCTATACCACACTTCTTACAATACTCTTTGAATTCATTCCCACAAAATTCTCCACCATTATCTTTCCTCAACACCTTTATTTTCTTCTTCGTCTGATTTTCTACCAGAGCCTTAAACTCTTTAAATTTATCAAATACCTCGTATTTCTTCCTAAGAAAATAAATCCATGTGTTCCTTGAGAAATCATCTATGAATGAAACATAATACACAAATTTACCTAATGATGGAAAAGACACAGGTCCAAACACATAATTGTGTATCAACTCTAAGATCCCC
This sequence comes from Picea glauca, assembly GCA_000966675.3. NCBI lineage: Eukaryota > Viridiplantae > Streptophyta > Pinopsida > Pinales > Pinaceae > Picea > Picea glauca. Next base: position 63,075 of record JZKD02S1597347.1, read on the forward strand.
TTTTCTCTTGTAGCACCAAATGGAAATCTTACTGAATTATGTTTACCATATATGAAATGTTCACAAAAATAAAAATCCAGAGTGAAATTAGATAGAACTTCAACCATACCTTTACCGTGTAGTGTTCGAAGGCTCTTTTCTCTAATATGTCCCAGTCTTTGATGCCATAGCATGGTATTCTTTCTAGGGACAATATGGTTCTTGTCTTTTTTATTTCTTTGCTCAGGGATAACATAACTATTACATCCAATAGTATAAGTGATTCCCAACAATTTTTACATATTTCCACATCGATCTACCCTCATCAACACCATTTCTCCTCTGACCATCTTGCAAGTTCCCTTTCCCAATAAAGTATCCACACCTGCGCCATCCAACTTACCTACAAATATTAGGCTCCTGGATAGATCTGAGATGTTAAGAAATCTAGGGAGAGTTCTAATCCTTCCATCTTTTAGCAACAACTTGACCCTTCCACATCCCATGATTTTGGTTGTCGACTCATCTCCTAGGAAGACATCACCACCATCATACTTTTCATATTCACTGAGCCACTCTCTGTGAGGAGTCATATGAAATGATGCACCTGATTTGATCAACCATACATCATGATATGCATGTGTACTTGTAGATTCCAAGTAAACATCACCTCCTTCTTCTATGGATTTTTTTGCATCTGTGGAAGAGGAATCATCAGATCCCTTTTCTTTATCAACTTTCTTAGACATGCAATCTTTCTTATAATGCCCAATTTTACCACATTTCCAACATTTCCACAAAGGTTTCCTCGGGATTTAGATCTATGTTTAGATTTATATACCCCCCCCTGAATACTTATTTGTATCCCTATCTTTACGAAAACCTATTACAAATAAGTCATTTATCCTATGACTATCCATGCTTTTTCGTCTCATCTCTTATGATAACAAGGATGAAACCACATCCTCATACTTCAATGCAGATTGAGTAGTAATACCAATTTCTACAAAAAAAATATCCTAGGAGTCTGGAAAAGAAAATAATAAGGTAATACACTTACCTTCTTCTACAAGCGTAATATTAACATATCCAAGTTGACTTACTAGATTATTGAAGGAATTTAGATGCTTTGTCACATAATCTCCATCTTCCATCCTAAGATGTTACAACTTGTTTCGAAGAAACAACTTGTTTACCATGGACTTTGATTGATACAAATTCCCCAAATTTTCCCATAGTTCCATGGTTGTAGATTCTCCTGACACATTCAATAACAATGAATCATCCAGGAAGAGTCGAATTGTACACCTTGCTTTTATGTCTAGCTTCTCCCAATCTTCTTGTGACATACCATTAGATTGAGTACTAGTATTTTGTGTACCTATAGGTTGTGTACTAGTAGGTCGTGTATCGGGATCCAGAACGATCCATTGTTCTTTGTCTACAAGAAGTTCCTCCATCTTGAGCTTCCACATCTCAAAGTTTTCACCGTTGAATTTCTCAATCTCAATTCTATAATTGCTCACCATTCTCTTTCAACACACAAATCACCACTGCAAAGCTCCCACTGAACCTAGGTTTATCATAGACCCAAGATAAACTTGATATATCAAGACTGAGACAAACCATCAACGACAAAGGAATCCCCCTGAATCCAAAACCGTGCTCTGATACCACATGTAAGTTTTAAACATGTGAAGTAAAGAAATGCATACATATTCTAAATAAAAACATAAAGTAATCAATGGAGCATACACATAGTAGACATATATTTACGCTAGAAACCATTAACTGAAAGAAAACCAACCTTCCTTGGTGCCACACTCTCAAATATTCATTGTGTTAATTTCACCATTCACAATAAAATATATACAATATTTTAAGTATCCTGCACCTACCAAAACCCTAATCCCTTAATCTAGGATTAATTTAGAAAACCGCTAAAAATAGAAAAAATGCTAAAAACAAAAAAAAACGCTAAAATCAGATGCAAGTGAAGGGATCGTCAGATGCAGTCATCAATTATGATGTGCCCCCCCCACACACATTCAAATAATATAACACCTACCCAATAGATGTGACACATGTCGAGGCGCCTTCATCCACCACAGTGCGAAAAATATTTTTCAAACACAACTTCGTGGTGTAAACCACCACAATATGAAATGAAACATGATATGGAAAGTGAGGCTTGACGTTAGAAGTGTCAAACATGATGTATAATTATTTAGAGGATTCAAAATCCCCTATAGAATAAAAAAATGCATTTCATTGCGATGGGAAAATTTGGAGAACTTCTAGTGCATACATAGCACATGGCGTTTGGTCTAAATCTTCAACAATAGAATAATTTTGAACCGCTCTAGAATTTGGGTTGTGAGATTTTTATTTCAACACACCTTTAATCATGTGAGGCATTGGGTCTACCGTCAGTTTCTCTATATGGAGAGAGTTCAACCATTATGGTGACTCCTTATCCTTTTTTGCAAACTTAATATTCTCGTTATCGCGAGCTCTGGTTTGTAAATTAAGATCTGACTTCATCATATAAACATTCGACATTCCAGACTCTGACGTGGGGGCACCCTGGTTTCCCCCATCTGTTTTAGGTGTTGAGGAAGTACCCTATGTTAAATTATAACCTTTTGGAAATGGGTTAGTCAAAAGAACATGTTTTTGCATGAACAAGTGTTGGGCTTCCTTGAGTTTGGGTCATAGGTGAGTCAGGTGTCTTTGCAAAGCTTGCAAGGAAAATTTACCTTATTATTTTCATTATTTTCACCCTCCTCATTGTTACCATCAAAGTTTCAAAAATCGTATCAGTGAAAAAACCGTTGGAGGTCCAGAAAACATTGTTTCAGATTTATCGCAAAAACATCGGCAATATATTGACTACCACTAGAAGAACTAGACGAACTAGAAGACCCTTCAGATTGATGTCCTATAGAAAAAGGTAGAGGAGGTGCACTACTAGTGCTACCACTGGGTCTATCTATCTATGATTGTGACTATGGCTTTGTTGGTGGCAACTCACAGAATCGGCGTGAAACTGAATATCCTCTGGAACATCATGATCCAGCTCCTCAAAGATATCATGATCATTATAACTATCCTCCTCTAGCCAATCAAGGGCGGTCTCAATAACAGGTTCCTCAACCTCCACCCTCCATGCAACAATGGTTTCAATTCAATCCAATGAAATTGCCTTCGCATTAGGTTTTTCCTCAAGCTGCTTCACCCACAGCCTAATATTGTAGTAGACGTTCCAATGCAAAATCCACAAATATGACCCTTGAATCCACAAAATCCCAATGGAAAAGTCTTTCTTGGATGGTTGGATGGATTGGCTCTCATCCTTGGATAAATGTAAAATAAATCCCAAAAAAACCATGCCAGATAACTTAAACCAGTGCACTTTTTCAGCAGGCGATTTTTCCCTGTCAACTCACATTTTTTTTCTGAAAAAATCACAATTTTTTTTCTGAAAAAAATAGAAAATCGCCAAAAGATTGACCCGATTTTTTCGGCGATTTTTTTTTTTTATTTCTCGTTTTCTTCTTCGAATAGCTATTTCTTCAATTTTTTGGTGATTTTTGCAACTTTGGTTACCATCTTTTTTATTTTTTCCCCCGCCATTTTTTTTCCCTTCCCTTCTTTTTTCCTCCAGGTTGTAGAGGACCCTTTGGAGTCGTCACCTGCACATTGTGTACATCCAACGACTAGATGGTGGGGGTGGTAGAACTAGGGGTTTGACCAGCCATAATTTATTGAATGGAAAACTACTACATCTGCTAGAAATCATATTTTCATATTTTCTTTGCAAAGAACCGACAATACCATCGACATGCGGTCCTAGTTTTGGATTTTCCAAGTCAAGCGTCAATCGTGGAAAATTTGGAATTATCTCATAGAGCATGCTTGACTGAAAGTGAATGAGCTCTAAATGATGCACTCTAAATATCACTTTCTCCTTTATGAACACTCCTAAAGTCACGACATCCTTATAAATATAATGGAGTAATGAATTCAAGAACCATCCTAAAAGAAATTATGGAGGAATTGTGGCCTTAATCAGACGTGTATGTCTCCTTCATTCCTGAAGGTGATCAGAAATGTGACTGGATTTGTTTTGTTAAAAATTAGCCAAAATATCTATGCCGACATCATAGAGGACCAGGAGTTGGAAATGATTAAGAAAGACCATGGCTAGATCACCAAAAGTTCCAAACTTTGACCCCTCAATCTCTATGTACCCTTTGGAAGTGCTTCCTATGAGGGTGTGTTGGAATAATTGTAACTGAATGGAGTCGTCGTTCAATGAATTATAGGAGCACCATAAATTAAACGTCGCTACATGATCTCCAAGGTCTTCACCACTCTTAACTTCGAATTTTGGTATATCTGAAGGAAGTTTGGTAGGACCCGTAGGCCATTTACGGTTAGAAAAAATCATATCATTCATTAAATTGGAAAAATCTATAAAATGAAGGGTTGTCATAAAAGGCATTCTAGGCTACGAAATTGAGGCAGGAAACATTGGATTAACAAATCCTAAATTAGTAGCCTGAAAATACGGTCCTGGATTGAATTTGGAACTAGGTTTCCAATAAGATTTTATAGATGGGCTAGAGCTTTGGATGAAACCATGTTTGCCTTGGTTAAGTTGAGGAAAAAATCCACCCATCTGGTTCCCGAACGAAAAAGAAAGGTTTCCCCCTCCTAACCCTCCTTGTGAAGGAAAATATCCTTGCATGGGGACATTCTGACCAAGAAAGGGGTTTCCCCCTTGTGTTATCCCTTGCGAGGAAAAAGAGCCTTGCATGTGATTCCATTGGCCATGGAAGGGGTTGCCTCCTTCCGACACTGTAGACAAGGTGAAAGGATTACTTATGAAACCAACATATAGTGTGAATGGAGTTGAAATATATGGCATGATAATGGATTGTAATCCACTACCCATAGACACACCCCATCCTGTGAAATGGTTAGGGCCAGAAGACAGGGACGAACCACTCCCGATAGAGAGAAACAACAAAGAAATATGACCTCTGCCCCAAAGAACAACTTGGTAAAGGATAAAACAACTCCCCACACCAACATTATAAGTTTGGGTTTGTGATTGGGAACCATTCATGATGTTTTTCATGCTCATCAACGAAATACCAAATGAAAAAGAGTTGGTTGTTGAAGGTAACGATGTGGTTTCACTCAAACGGTGAGTGGAACCAATGATCGGTGGAGCAGAGCCACTAATTGAGGCCCATATGGTGGAGTGCACCACATTCATCGTTTGGTTAGAAACACCAGGGGTAAGGATTTCTCCTGTGACGATTGTCGACGTGGGAGTTGTTGGGACTCCCAACACAGACACTTCTAAAGTGCCTTCCATTATGGCCCATTGAAGGGAGATACTTTTAGTGAAGTATCACTCGAGTGTTTGGATATTTACAAAAAATGAAGTGTTGGGCCCAGTTAATGGAGGGTTGAAAGTTTGAGCGAAATCCCCAGCTCCAAGATCGAATACAGTAACAACCTATGGAACAGAAGAATTAGTTTATGTGGGTTCTATGTTTATGATATCAAATGGACTGGTCGGTACCAAAGTGTCAGATTGGTCAATTCTACACCTAAGAGGAGGAGGCGGAGGATTGACATATGGTTCTTCTTCAGGCTAAAGGCATTGAAGTCTCCTTTATCAATGAGGTGATTGGTCAGCCACTTTGAGTTAGTATCTCTAGGGGACTACCCACACCTTCTTAGGAAATATACAATGGCAAAACACACCACTAAAATAGCACTAAGAGAAACAATAGTCACAAACAACCTTTCCAATATCTCGACTCAGGTGGATTAGGTCTTGAGATCGCAATAGTAACAAAGTATGGAAAATGACCTTATGAATGAAGGCGCGGGTTGATTAAGTCATGTACACCAACGAATGAAGGAATGAGAAGCAGTTGCCTCAATCTCCACTAACCATCCTTATCCAATGCAAGTACCCATGCTTCGTGAGGCACCCTCCAGTAGTATTGAGAAGTGTGATATGAATTACATCCCATGTACCATGAGAAACTCCCTGCAGTCACCTCTGATATTTAAGTATATAGGGGCTTCCGCAGTGCAAGATATTAGATATTATTTTTGGGATTAACTGCGTAGTGTAAGTCATTAATCTATGACCCATATTCATGAGTATTAGTGGCAACTGACCAATATTTCTCATGATTTGAATAGTCCACTTAGCACTCATTGCATCGGGTGATGCTCACAGGGGTGAAGAAATGGGATTGAAGCCAACGAAATGAATCGCATAGCAT
>JZKD02S1597347.1:69380-80411 GCA_000966675.3 Picea glauca
CCTCCATGTATATTCCATCTCCTAGCTCTCTTTCTTTCTCTCTACTTGTTCTTCGTGCACAAAAATTGATTGTGTAAAACTGTTGTCCCAACCCATACAAATTTCCTCTCCTTTGCCTTGATAGCTTAACCCACACACTTCCCCAAGATGATTGTACTCAATCATCTGCTATGGTTCCATATATGGATATGACTCTTAGATATGGTTCCATAAACCTAGCTGCTAAAAATAAAGTTTTGCATTATGTTTCCTTGAAATTTGTAAAAACTTTGCGGGTATTTTTCTCACATTTTTTCTTCATGCTCCCATGTAGCATCTTCAAGACTTTAGTAAGTCCATTGAACCTTTACAAACTCTATGGACTTGTTCCTAAACACTTTTAATTTCATGTCTAGGATGCATATTAGTTCCACCCTCAAATCCCCTTCATGATCCACCTAGATCACATTCCAATTAATTATGTGGTTAGGGTTAGGCACATATTTCTTTAATAATGACACATGCAATATATTATGCACTCTCATGGATGTAGGTAATGCTATCATGTATGAAAATGGCCCTATATTTTATAATATTTCAAAAGGTCCACAATATCTTCCTGCCAACTTTGGGCAACTTCCTAATATTAGCAAACTTTTTTTTCCTTCACTTTTAAAAACACACGTTTTCCCACTTTAAAATATCTAAACACTCTATTCTTGTCTGCATAACTTTTATGCCTATCGTGGGAAACGTTTAAATTATGCTTTATCTTTTCCATATTCTCCTCCATTTCCTTTAGCAAATCTAGCCCAACAACTACTTTGTCTGCTGGATTATCCCAACTCATTGGTGTGTTACACTTTCTACCATGCAATGCTTCAAACAAACTCATTTTTAGTGAGACCTAGTATCCATTCTTGTAGGAAAATTAAAATAAATGAATGCAATATTCCCACTTTGATGGATGGTCCATCACATACATTCTAAGCATGTCCTCAATTATTATTTTTAATCCTCTCTATTTTCCCATATGACCCTGGATGACACGTTGTATTAAGATTTAAATTTGTTCCAAAGATTTTGAACAAACCCTTCCAAAAATTGGAAGTAAAATTTGGGTCTCTAACTGAAACTATTTCCTTAGGCAGCCCATCTAGAATGGAAACTTCTTTTATACAAATCTATGCAATATTCGATGTCTTTTGTGTTTTCTTCACTAGAATAAAATGCATTGCCTTAGTCAATTTATCCACCACCACCATGATGGAATCGTGTTGCTTCATTGTTCTGGGAAACTTTGTAATAAAAACAACTATGACAACTTCCCACTTCCGTTCTGGAATGGGAAATGGATGTAACAACCCAACTGGATGCCTATGCTATTTTTCACCTTCTGGCACTCTAGATATCTGGCTATGTAATTATCCACTTCTTCCTTCATTCTTGACCAGAAGTATTGGCTTATTACAACTGCAATTGCCTTCTGATATCCATTGTTCCCAACATGTGGCACCTTATGCATTTACTTTAACACTGCATCTTTCCGCTCATTGAAATTTGGAACATATACCTTGCCTTTGTACATGATAATTTCATCTTCTTTCAACTCATAATAATTGATTTTTTGTTGAAAATTGCCTTGTTGTAATTTTTATTCTATGCTCAAATATTGTTGATCCAAATTTTTTGTTGCAATAATTTTATCTTTCATATTAGTCTTTTCCATTCTAATGGTTGCAATATGTGTCTCATGATCTCTTCTGCTGAGTGCATCAGGCACTTGATTTTCCTTGCCTTTTATATGCTTTAATTTCAAAGTCATATTCACTAAGAAATCCATGCCATCTAGTTTGCCTGGTATTTAATGTTGGTTGTCCAAACAAATGTCTCAAATCACAATGGTCTATTCTTAGCTCAAATTGATTACCCATGAGGTAATGTCTCCACATTTGTAATGCATGTACAATCATTGCTAACTCTAAGTCATGAGTGGCATAATTCCTCTCATGAGCTTTTACTTTTTTGGAATCATAACATACTACGTGATATTTTTTACTAAGGACTCCACATATCCCTTCCTTGCATGCATCAGTGCATACAAAAACATATTTATCTGGATCTGCAATATTCAATATTGGATCACTTGTCAATATTTCCTTCAACTACTGAAAACAATCTTCACACTTGGAAGTCCATTCGAACTTCACTCCCTTATTTAACAAAGAAGTGGTTGGACTTGCAATCTTTGAGAATCCTTTTATGAATCTTCGGTAATAACTAGCAAGACCCATGAATGACCTGATCTCTATCACATTTCTTGGCACTGACAATCCCCTAATGGCATCTATCTTCTTAGGATCAAATTATATCCCTTCTATTGAAATTCTATGCCCCAAGTAGTGAATCTTCTTTTGATAAAAGATGCACTTATTTAGCTTAGCATACAATTTATGCTATCTTAAAACTTGTAACACCATTATTAAATGTTTTTCATGTTTCTCTTATGAATTACATTAGATTAGTATGTCATCTAGAAACACAATTACAAACTTGTCCAGGTACTCCCTAAACACTCCATTCATTTGGCACATAAAAACAATTGAGGCATTTGATAGTACAAATGGTACTACCATGAATTCAATATGCCCATATCTTGTACTAAATGTTGTCTTTCTATTGTCTTCTTCCTTAATCCTCATTTGATGATAGTCTTATCTCAAGTAAATCTTGGAAAATATTATTTCACCTTTTAGTTGATCAAACAAATCATCATTTTTTGGCAAAGGATATTTGTTCTTTATGGTGACCTTATTCAACTCTCTGAAATCAACACACAACCTTAAGGTTCCATATTTCTTATTCACAAAGCGAATTGGGGATCCCCAAGGTGACACACTTGGGCATATATATCCCTTCTTCAAAATATCCTAAATTTGCATATGAAACTCTTTCAATTATGGACACTGAGGTAGCTCCTAGCACTAAATCAATAAAGAAATCAATGTATCTCTTTGGTGGAAATCCCAGGATTTCTCTAAAAGAAAATCTTCAAAATCCATTAATATTGGATGGTATTCAATGTTTGCCACTTTATTTTTGGATTCCTCTTCCATATGGGCTACAAAAATCTAACATCCCTTCCCGAAACTCATTTTCAACTGCATAGCTAAAATATTTATAACATCTACAACTCTTGAAATTCCTTGAGTATTTCCTTGTGTCCCTTCTTCATCAAGACATGTGATTGTATTTTTGTAACAAACTAGGATAGAATGGTGTTTTTCCAACCAATTCATGCCAATTAGGCAATCATATGAACCCAATGGTATGATGTTTACATCTACCTTTGTCTTGATTCCATTCATGTCTATCAGTCTATCTTTAACAAGTTCATTGATCTTCCTCTTAGCTCCTATGGTTAACTAAACTGACCAGGATTTCTTATGCTTACTCCTTTGCAAGTGAAATATTTCAACAATGTTAAATTTTATGTAACTATGGCTCGCTCTAAAATCAATTAAAATTGCTACGGATTGATTGTCAATCTTACCTTACACTTCAATCATGGGTGATTGATACTCTACTTTCTTATTATCCAAGGCTACATAAATCCTTGTCACTCTTCCTCCCATGTCCTCCATTGTTTCAGCCTCTTGAAATTTGTGGATAGTCCCCATTATTTCTTCTTTCTGAGGGAAATCCCTATATAAATGATTTCCCTCACATCCCCAACATTGTACAGGCTACTTCCTTGGCCTTTTCCCAAATGAATCTGTAGTATTTTGTTCATTTTGGGTTGATTGACCTTGTTGATTTTATTGGGTGTTGTTCTTGAAAAGGGGTGGCTTAAAACCTTTCTTCCTTTGATCCTTTTTACCCTTCATCTTTTCATTCCAATATTTTTGGAAAATTGGACTTCCTATGCTTTGCTCATAAATATGCCTTGCTCTCCTTATGGTTTCCTCCAAGGTTTCGGGGTTATCATATTGAATATTTTCACTATAGAAGGAGGGTAAGCCACTTAGAAACCCTTGGGATTTTATGTTTTCATATTTTATGAAATCAACATATTTCAAAAATTCAAAGAACCTCTTCTCATATTCCTCCATTGTCATGGTTCCCAACTTGAGTTCTAAGAACTCTTTCATCTTCCTTTCATAGTACTGCTCAGACAAATATTTCTCCTGGAAATATCCTTTGAACTGCCTCCATGAGATCCTATTCTCATCAAGGTTCTTGTCTTTCTTAAGTTGATCCCACCACATGGTTATATTTCCTTGCAAGTGGTAGGTGGTAATTCTAGATTCTACCTGGGAGGGGTAATCATGCAGCTAGAAATATTTCTTCATTTCCAACAGCCAAGCCTCAACCTCTTCTCCTTTCCATTTCTCACCATTGAAAGTTGGTGGATTGATCTTTCTGCATTCACCTTGCAATTTGTGTACCTTAGACCTTATCCTTTTCCTTCGAATAGGAGACACACTTGGGTTGCTCCCTGGCCCTAAAATTGCATGAGTTCTTCTGGTGGATTGTTTTGGAGAATGATGGTGCATGATCATGCTTCTTGACTTCCTATCATTTCCATGTTGATCATCCTTTTTTTTTTGAGATCTAGATGCTAACACTTTTCTATAACTAGCATCTTTCTTAGTGACAGAGTCCTTTTTGACTTTCTTATGCAACATGTTGTTCCTGAGTTTATACGTTAAGGCTCTAAAGTATACGGTCAAGGAATCTGAAAAGATAGAGGAAGTTGAGGATAGAAAAAATCAATGCTAAAAAGGTGAGGACTATAGTTTGTTTCTCAACTGTCTCTATCGAAATTCTCAGTTTTCCTTAATATTGATATCTCTCTCAATTGTTGCCCATGAACGTTATAATTCAACCCAGTTATTTGTTGTTTGCAAGATAGTGTTAAATAAATTTAGAGCGATGTTGGTTTGATCTGAAAGACCAGGTTTGATGTTAGGCTGCCTTGAAAATGGTACTGTCGTGAAGGATAAAGGTAAAGGAGATACAATTCTGTGTTTTTTTTTGGGCTTCGTTATCTCTATTTCACAATGTAAAGAGAATGATTTTAAAACACGAATTAATAGGATGATAAAATTAAAGGTCATTTCTTGTATCTGAGTTAAATTTAAAGGAAAGGAAACATGCATGATATGAGGAAAAACATAAAGCTATTAACAAGGAGAGGCATCAATTGAAAAGGAATCTCACGTTGTAACAAAATAATATGAAAATAAGAAAAATATTAATGAAGCATATGATATTGAAATATAAACATTCATAGGTATTGTATCTACTGATAACCGATACAGAGGAAAAAATGTAAATAATTTAAATAACAAGAATAATAATTTCCACAGTAGAGGTTGTACTAAATTGTAGCCAATCATTCATCAATTAGATATATGAAAGAAAGATGAAAAGACAGGGGAACACATAACTTAGACTTGAAAAAATCTGGAATCTTCAATCTGCATTTGTATTAATTCAGAGTCTCTTGAAAATTACTTCGTCACAATGCCTTTGTAGAGAAAAAATCCTTTTTTCAGTCTTCACTCCTTGTATTTATACAAGGTCATCAATACTTGATGGTTAGCAATCTCCTACTTTTGAGGAGAAAAATAGTTACAAAACTGCAACCTTAACCGTTGCATGATTAAATTTTGTTTGTCTATCATTTCAATAGTATAAGATTTCAAATGATACTTCATTGTTTAGTTGAAGTCTCTCCCTCCTTTGATCCTATACATTCAATACATTTCTCCAGAAAATAAACAAAATTTCTAGAAGGTGTCGAAAGATCATTAGCTTCAAACAAATAAAACTTTATTTGGACCTTTGGAAACTGGTCTTCAAAACCTTTATCGGAAAACCTGATCACTTGCAACTTTAAATTGGGTTGTACCAGCCATCTGTCTATTAGGTTGGCATCGATCTCCTTCAACTGTGAAATTTATGCATGAATCTCCTTCAATCTCTCTTTGCAGTTCAACTATTGTTTCACAATCTTTATCTGCCCCAGTGGCTCAGAGAAATTGTTTCTTTCAATACCTACCACTTTCTTATCCAAAGAATCAAATATTCCCTCACAGTCGTCTTTGATTTCTTTGACTATCTTCTTGTTTTTGGATATGTTTGTTTCCCATACCTTGAGCATGATGTCTCCTCTTATCTATTATGTGGCAGAAAGCTTTAGATTTTTTGACATCTCTCTGTTTCCTGAACATGCAACTAATTTTTGGAAGGTATTCCTTGCTGCTTTAGCCTCCTTTTCTTGTAAAATAATTTTATCAAGTGATTTGCTTACCTCTTGAAAGTAATTCTGGATGATCTCTATTTTGGAGATCAATTTCTATTGCCCGACTTCTATCTTTGTATGTGCTTCCAGCAAGAGGGTATGGAAAGCCTTTAAGTCTACAACCCGACCTTATGTCAAATTTAACTTAGCTTGTAGCTACTTTACAAGATCCTTTTGTTGAGTAACTTGCACCTAACTTACTTGTATCCTCTGGTTCATTTCATCCAGGCTTGATTTGAGTGATTGAATTTCTTGCCTTTCAACAGCTCTGGTCTGCTCCAATATTTTATTCACCTCTTCTCTAATGTTTTTCTCAACATTCTTTAACTGGTCTTGCAATTGATTTATTGTGTGGTTACTCTTATTTATCCGTGTTCTCATGTTTTCCACAATAAAAAGGTTTGTGGTTTCCATGGCTCCCATGGAGCCTGCTACCTCTGTAGAGAAATTCTCCTCTTCCAAATTGTGGCCATCTATTAAGACCCTATGCTTCTTCACCATACCCCCCTCTCTCATATACATCTCTTGTTTTAGAACAACCTTCCTCTTTTTGCTGAAAAAATAATCAGAAGGAGGGATCTCATCTCTGGAGATAGGGGTGAGATCACTAACATATATGGCTCTCATATGTGGGAGTCCAAAGGCAGACTGTAAAGGGGTTAAGGAAGTTATGGAACTTCCTAGCTCTGTAGATCTTGTTTCTCCTATGGCCTTAGGTATATTGACATCAACAATAGATGATGAAGGGGGAGTGGACTTACTAGACTCGGGAGGTGTCCCAGACCTCCTCTTTGTTTCCGTATCTGGATTTTATGTCTGTAAGGCCTCTTCATTTTGTGAAGACCTTTCAGTCTTCTATGGAATTTCCTCGTTATTGACTTTATCATGTGCCTCTTGTCTGAAGCCTGGAGGAGTATCCTCTTGTTCCTGAGGAAGGGTGATTGCTTCTCCTTGCAGTACTTTGGGCAGACCACTCCATCTATGCTTCTGGAAGGTCTGAAAAATAGCTTGCAAGTCGAACGGCAGTATTTGTACCCTCTCTAACACCTCCTCATAGGTCCTAGTCCCTTTGAACATGTCATCACAAGGGGACTTCTCATGTTCATAAGCCTTCATATTATAGTGGGCCATGTGATTTCCCACTAATTGGTAAGGGTCATGTTTCCTGTGTTCGAGGTCTACTAACTTGACCTCCTCCAGCGTTGTTGCTTCAACTTTGGAATGACCCAAGTTGAGTAGTGAAAATTTCCCAATCTGAACGAGAAAAACCGGCCAAGACTTCTTTTGAGTCATCTTTAGTTCTATCCCAATTCCACATGTTACTGATTGGTGAGCTACCTCCCTGCACACTAGTCTGTCAGGGAGAAATTTCGAGAGTGCATGTGGAGGGATTGAACATCTAAAAAATTTGATGTAGGAGAAATTCTCCTCTATAAACCAATCAACAACTTCCATAAGGCTTCCTATGACCAACTCTGAAATGCGGGGAGGTGCACAGCCATACATCATTTGATGTAGTGGTATCACCATGAAATGATAGATTTCATAGAATGAGTCCTTGACGTTTTCTTCCCAAAGTTTAGAATGATATTCATGAATAGGTTCCGGGTAAGTCGGATTCCAACTCCAATTCATCAAAGGGAAAGGAGTTGTGATGCATATAGCATCCATGATGTATGCAGACATATAAAAGGATACTAATCGGCCTTTGGATATTTCATTCTGATATTCCATGACCTCCTTCACTATTTTATCAGCTAAAATCTTATTCCAATTGAAGTTGTAACCTTCTGTTGCCTCATGCAAAAGAGGTACCCATTCTGCAGGGAAATGGGTAGGAATTTTCTCCCCGAAAAGTCTACATAACATCATCGCCACATAGACCATATACTCATTTAATGAGGTTGTGGCGTAAATACCATGGGTGTCGGCCCTGAATTTTGTTGCGTGTCTCCACCAATCTTTGATTATGCCAGAATATGTTTGGTCTGACTCAAAACATTCTTTCCTTTGAAAATCACTCATGAAATATTTATTATAAATATACTTGGGACTGGGAGACAGTTTATACATTACTTGTATATGCTCCAATCTGAAAAAGCCAATGATGACCCCTCAGCTGTCTAGAATGCTTCTCGTCTGCACATATGTTCTCTCTAAGGCCCAATTGATCATGTCGTTATAAGTCATGAGTCGCGGCCGTGTAGCTACTTTGTGAAGCTCAGACTCCGCTATGTCTCAGAGTTTCTTGTCGGCAACATGAGGGAAATTCTTAATTTCATAATCCAAAGTTTCGAAAATTTGCCTCATAGGTGCCATGATGTTTGCACTGGACCAGAAACCTGCTTACAGAGGAAATATGTATAAAACTGGATAAATGTGACTTGCTATAGATGTAAAGGATAAGAATGAATTTTGAAACACAGGACCTTTATTAACCCTCAATTTGTGTTATAATGAGCGTACTGACACAGGCGATGAAAAAATAATTCTTTAATGGAAAGATATGCCTGGAGATACGCTTTCAAGTCAAAAAATTTATCCATTTATCTGTTATTAATACTGTCATATATCAACGATTTCAAAACTAGAGTTTCAAAAATCGTTGCCTTCCTCAATTCCCGAAATGCAAAAGGCAGCTTAGTTATCACTAATCTTGTTTTGAAAATAACTTAACCTTAATCTTAGACTTTGTTTAAAGAAAACGTGATTTCACATTTCGAAACTTCGGGGATCTTGTTGTCAGGAGATATGTCATAAGAAAACCCCGGATCACGAAATTGTGATGGGATTAGTGAGGCGCTAATCATTCATATTAATGCTTTAATTAATCAAGATTAGTGATTAATTATTTTTTTTACTTTTCAGAAAATCGAGGATCGGGAGTTTGAAGGTTGAGAGTTCGAAAACACTTTAGTAGAAAGAAACCTGAATCGCGAAATATTAAGGGAAAAATGATTACGTTTAGGAGTTTAATTAATTACGGATTCAAGAGTACTTTGTGGAAAGCGACGTAAAATGTAACATTTATTTCTTCCCCCTCTTTTTTTTTTATTTTTTAATATGTTAAATGGTTTCGAGATTTCGGCACCGGGAAATTGGGATGGTTGAAGATCATACCTCAAGAAAAACTGAATCTCAAAACCCGAAAAGGAACAAAAGACTCTGACTCCCTTTTTTGGACTAAGGGAGGCTCCATGACTTAGGAAAAGATGAAGCTTCAATTTTAAAGGGTAGAAAAATTTAAACTTTGTGTTAACATTAGGCTCCATCTAGGGATCTCGTCTCCTTGTGGGATGAGAAGAACATGTAGACCAAGTGCCTTCATTGGGTAATGGATTCAATTATTCGGCTCTGTGAAACATATTAGGAGAAAAACCGAACAAGATTAGGGTCTCAACGTTAACCTTGAAAACTCTTCAAAAACAAAAATTTTGACTATCTCGAGCCAAGTTTTCAATAGATTTCTTCTCCTGAAACTGACCTCAAATCTGTGTAAGATAATCAAAATGAAATCAACCATCCTATCAGGTTTCGTGTGATTCCATTTGCATCAAGGTAAGTATTTTCGTTGTGTCTGGTAAGGAGATCCCAAAAACCTATGATGAAAATCCAACCGAAAAGAAGAGAAATTACCAAATCATTTTGTAACTCATGTATAACAACTTTTATCAGATATGAGGATATTGCTTCACTTCCAGCGAGCATGTTTAGTACCCCGATGAATTTATCCGACTTCCCACATTGAATTTCCTTTCACCACTTCATTGTTTCCAAGCATTTAAATGTTGAGATGAGGGTAATCAATATAATGAATTTATTTTCTTCATCTCTTTGAACTATATGGGGGCAATCAATATTGAATTTACTTTCACCATCTGTCTGTATTCATTTTTTTTTTTGAAGTGGGGGCAATGAATGAGTATGCAATACACTCAAGAAGATATTTGTTTGAAACCCCCCAACCTTTATTTTTTTAACAACAAAGTTGGTCAACTCATTTAAATAGCTCTGGATTAATCTTCTCACCTGCCTTCAAAAATCATGGGCTTCAGGGAACTTCTTAAGGGAAACCTTTTGACATCTAGTCTAGGGAACTTCCTTGAGTGAAACCGATCAATTATTCTTGTTAGGATAAATAATAAGGTTAAGATTAACCTAGACATCTTTCTGATCCAGCTAAAGTCAAAGAACTAAAAACACAACCTACTCTCTTTTCTTGAAATTTTGTTCAAGATTTTTCACGACCAAAGCAAGACCCCTCTGTTCTCAAGAAACTTTATGATTAGACATCCATGGTCAGGTGGGAAAAAGGATTTACTGTGGTCAAGGGGGGGGTAAGGGTTTTTTTTAGAAAAACTGTTGTACATCACACTTTTCTTAGAGACTTTCTTAATTATCTTTTATAACCTTTTCTTAAGTCCCCTTTTTTATTACTTCAAGAACTTTTTTGATTGAGATTTTTTTTTTTTTTTTCGACAAAAATCAATCGATGATTTATTCATTCGTATTTCTTAGGACTTTTATCCCAAATTTTTAAAATGGCATTTCATACCTTTATTATCTCCTATATTTCCAGCCCAAATATTACTCGTTCGTTACCTTTTTCATTGTGAGATACTTGATAGGAATACCTGCGCATGTCACCTTTCAGTACCTCAAGTCCACTGTTTCATGAGAAACTTTCTCTGCGAATAACATAACATTATAATCATTAGGAAATGTCATCAAAGAAACTTTTA
>JZKD02S1597347.1:80437-95628 GCA_000966675.3 Picea glauca
TATATATATATATATATATATATATATATTTGGGAATCTATACAAAAAGCATGAAAACAAACCAGTATGTATAATGAGAATTTAGAAACACATTATTGCATGAAGTGTTTAAGATGTCGCCCATTTACAGGGGCATTGAGAATGTCTCCATCCATGTTTTCTAATAACAAAGCATTTTTTCCTTCAAAGGCCAAAATCATGTATGGGCTAGACCAGATCGGATCGAATCTGTCATGTTTTCCAGCATCTTCTTTCCTGGCTTCCCATTTTAGGACCAAGTTGCCAGGGAGGAATTATCTATATTTATCTTTCTGATTGAATAAGGCCTTCATTTTATCCTGATATCTTTGCAACCTTTCATTTACTTCGGCCCTATTTTGTTGAACTTCGACCAGCTGGTTTATCCTTCTGGTAACGTCGTTGGGTTCTTCATTTGAATCTTGCAAGAGTTTCATTACTGGCATAACAAGGTTTATTAGTAAAATGACATCAGTGCCATATACCATCTGGAAAGGGGAAATCCCAATTGATATTTTAGTACTTATTTTGTTGGCCCATAGAGCATATTTTAAATGGATATGCCACGCTTTCTTGTTTTTAGTCAAAACATTTTTTATCACGGTAATCAGGCTTTTGTTAGATGATTCAGCCAGACCATTACCTTGTGGATGGTAAGTTGTGGAGTGTCCTAGTACGATGTTATATTTTTGTCAAAAACTTAGCATGGCCATTGACTTAAATGCTTGTGTGTTATCAGTGACTATCTTTCGAGGACAACCAAACCTGGATAAAATATTATCTTCCAAAAAACTGATTACTACCGAATCAATTGCATTTCTTGTGGGGGTAGCTTCCACCCATTTAATGAAATAATCAGTAGCAGTTAGGATCCATTTGTTCTGCTCACTGGAGTGTGGATGAATTTCTCCAATGAAATCAAGTCCCCATTGCTAAAACAGGGCTTCAGTTTTAACTGGAATTAGGGGCAAAGTTGGGACCTTCTGCTTGCCTATGAACAACTGACAAGGGACACAATTTTCGAACTTTAGTATTCACCTTTGTGAACAATTTGGGCCAGTAATATCTGTCTCTTAAGATTTTATAAGTTGTTGCTTACCACGCATGATGTCCTCCACACACTTCGACATGGAATTCATCCATAACCCCTTCTGTTTTAGTTTCGACTCAACACCTCAGTAGGAAACCTAAGGGGTCTTTCCAATACAATTTAGCATCTATGATACAGTATTTTACAGCATGTAACTTTAGCGTCCTAGATTTAGATGGGGTTAACTCACTAGGACATTGAAGCGTGAGTAGTTAATGGACGATGTTGCAATACCAGGCCGAAGTAGAAAACTTGTCTTGAATTTCGGTTGTAGGTGCAATGACATCAAGCTCGTCTATTTCCAGAAATCCCTCGTTCTCTTGCAGCTGATTTATCCCAAGTGCTTTTAAATTTGATTCGGCAAGAAATTTGGCCAAACCCTAACCTTTGATAATTTTAGTTGGTTTTACTTCTAGGTCATGGATCTTAGCTAACCACCTGCCTCTTCTTCCATCGTTGTCTGGTTGCACCAGGAAATCTTTAACATAGCTAGAGGGTACATAAGCAATGATCTTTGAGTGCAACACGTAAGTTTTGAAATCCTTGAGAGATTTCACCATTGCATAGGCATGTTTCTCCAATATATCATATTTCAACTCAACATCTCTGAGACTTTTGCTAAAAAACGCAATAGGCCGCTCAAAACTTTCCTCGTTTTTCTATAACAATACAGCTGCGATAGTATGTTCTGAAGCAAAAGAAAAAATCAAAAACTCTTTTGTGTAATCTGGGCTTGCCAAGACCGGTTCTTTGCTTATTACTTTCTTGATGCGTTGAAATGACGCTTTGGCTTCGCTTGTCCATCTCACCTCACTGTCCTTTTTGCGCATATATGTTATCAATTTTACAATTTCAGCAAAGTTAGGGATGAATCTCCTCAAGAAATTTATTTTTCCTAAAAAAGACTGAATTTCTTTTACATTTCTAGGAAAATTTATAGTATCTATTGCCTCAACCCTTTTTGGATCGATTTTGATTCCATCTTTAGACACGACATGGCCCAAGAGTTTACCTTCCTGCATTGCAAAATGAGATTTCTTGGGATTGAGTGACAAACCAAATTTTCGGCATTTCTCAAAGGTTTTTTTAGGGTGCATTAGATGTTTTGCATCATATTTAGAGAACACAGTCAGGTCATCAAGATAGATAACAATGAACTTATCTCTTTCACCCATGAAAGCGATATCCATGGCTCGCTAAAAAGTTGCCCCAATATTCATTAAACCAAAAGACATTTTATCATACATAAAAGTACCCCAAGGGGTAGTGAAAGCAGTTTTTTCTTTATCGTCCCGATGCACTGTGATCTAATTGTAACCTGAAAAACCATCAATCATAGACATTTTGTTAGCTCCAACTACTTTTTCTAAAATGTGATCCATCTTAGGTAATGGGTAATTGTCTTTGAGTGATGATTGATTCAGGTTTCTGAAATCGACACACAGTCTGATCTCGTTGTTTTTCTTTCTCACTGGGACTAAATTAGCTACCCACTCAGATTATCTCAGTGGAACAATGATTTTAGCATCCAGGAGCTTTTTGACTTCTTTTTCTATCACTAGTAATAGGATAAGGTTAATCTGCCTGAGTTTCTGCCTAAAAGGTTTGACGTCTGGTTTTAGTGGAATTTTGTGTTCCATGATAGTCGTATCATAAGTTCCCAACTCGTCATAAGACCAGGAAAAAACATCTTTGTATTTTTTAAGCAACTCAGCATATTTACTTTTTATTTCGAGAGACAGTTACCTGGATACTTTCACTAATCTAGGAATCTCTTCGGTACCTATATTGCAATCTTTGAGCTCTTTCGGTTGAGGCTGTAAGGTAGTCTTCAAAGGGATGTCATCATGATTAAAGATCATTTCTAAGGGAATCATGCCCTTGGGTATCTGATTATTTTTTAAAACAAGCATACGGTGATTAGCAATTTTATCCTGGAACTCTTGGGGGTCTTCCCCTTCCTGCATGATCCAAATAGGATCATTTTGGTTCTCCTGGTCAGCATGCGTTTCGACGAACTCATCTACTATTTCTAAAAAAAATCAGATTTGTTCATCATCCTCAAAGACTTTCCAATGTTGTATGTTATTGGGTATGGAAGGCCTATGTCTCATTTGTATATGATATTTTAGTTTGAAAGCAGTGGGAGGTGCAAAAGTCGAAGCAGCTTTGGCTAAAGCATATGCCTATTGATTTTCTGCTCTCGGAATGAAGTGAATATTAACAGAGGAGAAAAAAAAATTGATTAGGTCCCAAACACAATTTTGATATGACCTTAACCTAGGATGTTTGGCCTGGTACTGGCGATTAACCTATTTCACGATCAACTCTGCATCACCAAAAACTTCCAAGTTTTTAATTTTCATTCTCCTAGCAGCCTCTAACCCTAACACTAGAGATTTGTACTCACATACGTTATTAGAGTGGTCAATGTTCCAGTGTAGCCTATAAGAGAAATGGATAATGAATTGGTTATCAGGTGCCACAAAAATTACTCCAGCCCCTGCTCCAAAATAAGATGAGGCACCATCAAAAAACATTTTCCAAACACCAGTGTTATATACATCTTGTTCTATTTGTTCTTTTTCTTTTTTATTTCATGTACAACTTTCTTCTATACATGCATCAACATCATCATCTATAGATAATATACAATTACCTAAATCCTGATCAGCAATACATACAAGATAATTATTTGGGCTGAGAGGGTCACTAACCGTAAATGCTAACCTGGTTTCCCTGTACAATCATGTCAATTGTCCTCCGAAAACTGGAATTGTTGCGTACATCATATCAAGTTGAAGGTAACCTCCAAGTTTATCACCCCAGGACCGGGACAAGAGCATGCCATATTTTGGGGGTATATATGCGACAACCACATCCATTAAAACGCCTATACACTTGAATTTCCTTGAATCAAATGAATATAAACCTCCATAAGGCCTGTTGATTTCAAGGCCGAGTCTGTCCATGATTACTTTTGGCATCACATTGTGAGAGGCCCCAGAATCTAACATGCAATTATGGAGCAGATGGTCGTAAATAGTCAAAGTGATGTAGAAAGGGGCAATAGTGTCTCTGGCACCTTCGAAGTGTGGGCCAAAAATTATGTTAGGCTTATCATCTTCTAAGTTAATAACATCGGCCTGACTTTCATTTTCCGAAAAACTAATCATTTTAGCAACTTGTTTTCAGTATATCGGGTTTTTGGCCAATTCGACAAGGGGAATAGGGATTTTGATCTTATTGATTTCATTCTCTAGGTTAAAACTTCCAATGGTATTGTCGATTTCCATGGTTTGAGTGTCCAGCCCTTTCTTTTCAACCTTCGTTGGTTGAGGGGCCTTTGTTTCGGTAACAGGGGTGTCTAGTTTTTGCATGCTTAAGGGTGGCGTTTCCACTGTCTTTATTTTAATAGACTGTATGTTAGCAGTCTTAATCCCTTCAGTCTATTTTTCAGTGATTTTTGAAACCACTTCATCAGTTTCAACCCTCGGCAGTATCTTTTTAACTGGAGCGGTTGTGGAAACCATGTTTCTAGGTCTTAGGTTGTACTTCCGATGGAGCTCAGCCATTATACCATCCGCTGTTCCCTGATAGGTTGAATCTTTCGAAACACTGTTGTTCTTGTTACTCTCAGTCCTATACTCTGTAGTCAAAGAATTTTCGTAATCTTGTCTTGTTATATAAGGTTGTAAGAAGTCATCGGCAAGATTGTTCATATCCTCTTCTAACTCCTCGAAATCCTCCACGTCTTGTCCTCCTATAAAGTTTTTTCTTTTTAAAGGGGTTTGGATTTTTTCATCTTCATTCTTAATTTGTTTTTGGTGGTTTTAAGGATTAGGGTTCTTCCTGAACTTCATTCTAGGGTAATGTTCATTCTTAGCTTGATCTAGTTCCATTCTCGATATTTTTTTTGACATTTCTTTGATGATTCTAGCCATATCATCCATTTTGTCTTTGGAAGATTTTCCTGATCCAGAGGGTCCTCCTTGCTCCCTGTATCTCCTAATTTCTTTGTTTCCAGTCTCAAATTTGGTTTTCAGCTTCCCTGATGCCATCATGTTAGATTTGATTTCCAAGGCATCATCTTGCATCTTGGTGAGATCTATTGATATTCTCTCCCTTAATAACAGGGAAAAGTCGGGGTCAAAAGCTCCAGTGAAAGTCACTTTCACTGTAGGTTAGGAGGGTTTGACCTCTGTTGGGATGTTATTGTACAATTTATTGAATCGTTGGGTAAACTCAAGAACTGATTTAGAGTTTTTATTTCGAAGAGCCCCAAATTTGGTTAGATAATAAAGATGGTCTTTCCGCTCACCCCATTGTCTAATAAAAGTGTTTTCAAGTTCATCGTATGACGGTATAGATCCAGTTGCTAGGCCTCGAAACCAGGTTCTCACTTGCCCTTCAAAGGTTTGAACCAAGATTCTGGACTAAACATATTCATGTTCCAATCCAAGAATGTCATCGAATTGATCGAAAAAATTTATGTGTTTAGTTGTCGTTAAATCACCCTCTCCCGTGAACTTGGGCAGGTTTTTCATGTAATTTTCTGGTAAATCATGGAGAGGGATTGGTAGAACCAGAGGGTCATATCTTGCAGCAACCTTTGAAAATATCTGAGGAGGCGGTACCTGGCTACCTTCTCCTCCTCCTGGCGGTGAGGTAGATCTTTGTTCTCTATTGGTGTGGGAAACGGTTGAGAAAGCTTCGGTCTTAAAAACAGGAAGAACCAAATCTGATTCAGGGGTTGTAACCTTATCAGCGGAGTATTCCCCATAAGGGGGTGGAATACTTGATTCACTGTGTTGATATTCAGATTCATACTATGTAAATTTAGGTTGATAATTTTTATTTGTCGATGAGGTAGTCTATCGAAAGTATCTTCTCGATTTTAGAATTTTTTCTTGATCGGAAAAAGGCGAAATCTGCTTGTCGTCTGGATTCTTCCTCGTGTTCTTCTGGTTAAGAGTCAGTTTAAACAATGTGGAGTCACCAAGTGAAAGATAAAGGTAGCCTTAGAATGTTTTCAAACTTTGTTCACTATCAAAGAAGGAAAGTGTCAATGTCGTTCTTCCCAAGGAAAAAGGTTTGTTTCTCCGTTCCCTGGCAACGACACCAAAAAGATGTTGTTCCTGAGTATACGGTTAAGGCTCTAAAGTATACGTTCAAGGCATATGAAAATATAGAGGAAGTTGAGGATAGAAAAAATCAATCATAAAAAGGTGAGGACTATAGTTGGTTTCTACACCGTCTCTGTTGAAATTCCCATTTTTCCTGAATATTGTTATCTCTCTCAATTGTTTCCCATGAACGTTCTAACTCAACCCGGTTATTTGTTGTTTGCAAGATAGTGTTAAATAAATTTAGAGCAATGTTGGTTTGATATGAAATACTGGGTTCAATGTTAGGCTTCCTTGAAACTGGTACTATCATGAAGGATAAAGGTAAAGGAGATACAATTCTTTGTTTTCTTTTTGGGCTTCGTTATCTCTATTTCACAATGTAAAGAGAATGATTTTAAAACAAGAATTAATAGGATGACTAAATTAAAGGTCGTTTCTTGTATCTAAGTTAAATTTAAAGGAAAGGAAACATGCATGATATGAGGAAAAACATAAAGCTATTAACAAGGTGAGGCATCAATTGAAGAGGAATCTCATGTTGTAACAGAAGACTATGAAAACAAGAAAAATATTAATGAAGCATACGATATTGAAATCTAAACATTCACAGGTCTTGTATCTACTTATAACTGATACAAAGGAAAAACTGTAAATGATTTAAATAACAAGAATAATAATTTCCACAGTAGAGGTTGTACTAAATTGTAGCTAATCATTCATCAATTAGATATATGAAAGAAAGATGAAAAGACAGGGGAACACATAACTCAGACTTGACAAAATATGGAATCTTCAATCTGCATTTGTATTAATTCAGAGTCTCTTGAAAATTACTTCGTCACAATGCCTTTGTAGAGAAAAAATCCTTTTTTCAGTCTTCTCTCCTTGTATTTATACAAGGTCATCAATACTTGATGGTTAGCAATATCCTACTTTTGAGAAGAAAAATAGTTACAAAACTGCAACCTTAACCATTGCATGATTAACTTTTGTTTGTCTATCATTTCAATAGTATAAGATTTCAAATGATACTTAACTGTTTAGTTGAAGTCTCTCCCTCCTTTGATCCTATACATTCAATACATTTCTCCTGGAAAATAAACAAAATTTCTAGGAGGTGTCGAAAGATCCTTAGCTTCAAACAGATAAAACTTTCTTTGGACCCTTGGAAACTGGTCTTCAAAACCTTTATCGGCAAACCTGATCACTTGCAACTTTAAATTGGTCTATACCAGCCATCTGTCTATTAGGTTGGCATCAATTTCCTTCAACTGTGAAATTTCTTCCTGAATCTCCTTCAAGCTCTCTTTGTAGTTCAACTATTATTTCACAATGTTTATCTGCCCCAGTGGCTCAGAGAAATCATTTCTTTCAATACCTAACACTTTCTTATCCAAATAATCAACTATTTCCTCACATTCATATTTGATTTCTTTGACTATATTCTTGTTTTCGGATATGTTTGTTTCCCATACCTTGAGCATGATGTCTCCTCTTATTTGTTCTGTGACAGAAAGAATTAGATTTTTCGACATATCTATGTTTCTTGAACATGCAACTTCTTTCTGGAAGGTATTCCTTGCTACTTTAGCCTCCTTTTCCTGTAAAATAATACTATCAAGGTATTTTCTTACCTCTTGAAAGTAATTTTGGATGATCTCTATTTTGGATATCAATTTCCATTGCTCGGCTTCTATCTTTGTATGTGCTTCCAGCGAGAGGGTCTGGAAATCCTTTAATTCTACAACCCGGACTTCTATCAAATTTAACTTAGCCTGTAACTGCTTTACAAGCTCCTTTTGCTGAGTAACCTGCACCTGACTTGCTTGTATCCTCTGGTTCATTTCATCCAGGCTTGATTTGAGTGATTGAATTTCTTGCCTTTCAACATCTCTATCCTGCTCCAATCTTTTATTCACCTCTTCTCTAATGTTTTTCTCAACATTCTTTAACTGTTCTTGCAATTGAGCTATTGTGTGGTTACTCTTGTTTATCCTTGTTCTCATGTTTTCCACAGTAAAAAGGTTTGTTGTTTCCATGGCTCCCATGGAGACTGCTACCTCTGTAGTGAAATCATCCTCTTCCAAATTTTGGTCATCTATCAAGACCCTATGCTTCTTCACCATACCCCCCTCTCTCATATACATCTCTTATTTTGGAACAACCTTCCTCTTTTTGTTGAAAACATAATCAGAAGGAGGTATCTCATCTCTGGAGATAGGGGTGAGATCACTAACATATATGGATCCCATATGTGGGAGTCCAAAGGAAGACTGTAAAGGGGTTAAGGAAGCTATGGGACTTCCTAGCTCTGTATAGCTTGTTTCTCCTATGGCCTTAGGTATGTTGACATCAACAGTAGATGATGAAGGGGGAGTGGACTTACTGGACTCGAGAGGTGTCCCAAACCTCCTCTCTGTTTTCATCTCTGGATTTTATGTCTGTAAGGCCTCTTCATTTTGTGAAGACCTTTCAGACTCCTGTGGAATTTCCTCGTTATTGACTTTATCCTGTGCCTCTTGTCCAAAGCCTGGAGGAGTATCCTCTTGTTCCTGAGGAATGGTTATTGTTTCTCATTGCAGTACTTTGGGCAGACCACTCCATCTATGCTTTTGGAAGGTCTGAAAACTAGCTTGCAAGTCGGACGACAGTGTCTGTACCCTCTCTAACACATCCTCATAGGTCCTAGTCCCTTTGAACATGTCATCACAAGGGGACTTCTCATGTTCATAAGCCTTCATATTACAGTGGGACATGTGATTTCCCACTAACTGGTAAGGGTTGTGTTTCCTGTGTTCAAGGTCTACCAAATTGACCTCCTCCAGTGCTACTGCTTCAACTTTGGAATGACCCAAGTTGAGTAGTGAAAATTTCCCAATCTAAACAGGAAAAACCGGCCAAGACTTCTTTTGAGACGTCTTTAGTTCTATCCCAATTCCACCTATTACTATTTGATGAGCTACCTCCCTGCACACCGGTCTGTCGGGAAGGAATTTTGGGAGGGCATGTGGAGGGATTGAACATCTGAAAACTCTAATGTGGGAGAAATTCTCCTCTATAAACCAATCAGCAACTTCCCTGAGGCTTCTTATGACCAACTCTAAAATACGGGGAGGTGCACAGTCGTACAACATCTGATGTAGTGGTATCACCATGAAATGACATATTTCATAGAATGAGTCCTTGGCATTTTCTTCCCAAATTTTAGAATGATATTCATGAATAGGTTCCGGGTAAATCGGATTCCAACTCCAATTCATCAAAGGGAAAGGAGTTTTGAAGCATATAGCATCCATGATGTATGAAGACATATAAAAGGATACTAGTCATCCTTTGGATCTTGCAGTCTGATATTCCATGATCTCCTTCACTATGTTATCAGATAAAATCTTATTCCAATTGAATTTGTAACCTTCTATTGCCTCGTGCAAAAGAGGTACCCATTCTGCAGGGAAATGGGTAGGAATTTTCTTCCCAAAAATTCTACATAACATCATTGCCACATAGAACATATACTCATTTAATGAGGTTGTGGCATAAATACCATGGGTGTCAGCCCTGAATTTTGTTGTGTGTCTCCTCCAGTCTTTGATTATGCCAGGATGCGTTTGGTCTGACTCAAAACATTATTTCCTTTGAAAATCACTCACGAAATCTTTATTATAAATATACTTGGGACTGGGAGATAGTTTATATATTACTTGTATATGCTTCGGTCTGAAAGAGCCAATGACGACCCCTTGGTTGTCTAGAATGTTTCTTGTCTGGACGTCTATTCTCTCTAAGGCCCAACTGATCATGTCGTTATAAGTCATGAGTCACGGCTGTGTAGCTACTTTGTGAAGCTCAGACTCTGCTATGTCTCGGAGTTTGTTGTCGGCAACATGAGGGAAATTATTAATTTCATAATCCAGAGTTTCAAAAATTTGCCTCCAGGATTTTATGGTATCGATGGCATGCGGTATTGTATCAGATACAATGTCTCTGTCTGGACTCGAGCTTTCTGCAACTTCTTCACTTTTCTTGGGTGCCTTCTTAGGTGCCATGATGTTTGCATTGGACCAGAAACTTGTTTATAGAGGAAATATGTATAAAACTGGATAAATTTGACTTGCTACATATGTAAAGGATAAGAACGAAGGTCGAAACACAGGACCTTTATTAACCATTAATTTGTGTTATATCAAGTGTACTGACACAGGCGATGAAAAAATAATGCTTTAATGGAAAGATATGCCTGGAGATACACTTTCGCATCAAAAAATATCTCCATTTATCTGTTATTAATACTGTCGTATATTGGCGATTTCAAAACTAGAGTTTTGAAAATCACTGCCTTCCTTAATTCCCGAAATGTGAAAGGCAGCTTAGTTATCACTAATCCTGTTTTGAAAACAACTTAACCTTAATATTAGACTTTGTTTAAAGAAAACGCAATTTCGCATTTCGGAACTTTGGGGATCCTGTTGTCAGGAGATATGTCATAAGCAAACCCTGGATCGCGAAATTGCGATGGGATTAGTGAGGTGCTAATCATTCGTATTAATGCTTTAATAATCAATATTAGTGATTAATTATTTTTTTTACTTTTCGGAAAATCGAGGATTGGGAGTTCGAAGGTTGAGATTTTGAAAACGCTTTAGTAGAAAGAAACCCTAATCGCGAAATATTAAGGGAAAAATGATTGTGTGTAGGAGTTTAATTAATTACGGATTCAAGAGTACTTTGTGGAAAGCGACAGAAAATGTAACATTTATTTCTTCCCCCTCTTTTTTTTTTATTTTTTAATATGTTAAACAGTTTCGAGATTTCGGCACCGGGAAATTGGGATGGTTGAAGATCATACCTCGAGAAAAACCAAATCTCGAAGCCAGAAAAGGAACAAAATACTCTGACTCCCTTTTTTGGACTAAGGGTGGCTCCATGACTTAGGAAAAGATGAAGCTTCAGTTTTAAAGGGTAGAAAATTTTAAACTTTGTGTCAACACAACATATTTAAGCTATGAAGTATCTCTTCATGATCCTTCATAATCCTTTCATTATCATCTCTATATATTTTCACTTCCCTATGTAGGCTTCTCATAGTTACAGGCTATTGCCTGTCGCTTCTTCCATTTGACTCTTTCTCTGCATTCCCCATGCTGACATGAAAACCTTTGATCTCTTCCTCATGGTTGTAAGATCCTAAATAATCTTCTATAACTCTAGTCTTAATATAAGAACCAAAGTTTCTTTCTTGTACCTTTAATTCTGCAAGAAATGTGCATGTAATCATTGTTATTATACA
Organism: Picea glauca; assembly: GCA_000966675.3. Lineage (NCBI taxonomy): Eukaryota > Viridiplantae > Streptophyta > Pinopsida > Pinales > Pinaceae > Picea > Picea glauca. The sequence continues at coordinate 91,962 of JZKD02S1597347.1, forward strand.
TGCATAACATGAAACCTTTGATTATTTAGAATACAAGTTATTTATTCATAAATTTATGAAGGAATAATTGCACCAATTCAAAATTATAATTCCTTAGATTCATTCCTCTCTGAAACAACTTTCCAATGGTTGTACTCATGCCTCAATTTGAGTTTTGAGTGAAAAGTTACATCATTTACATGTTGCAATTTCCACTCTTTTATTGCTACGGAAATATCTTTATTAATTTATGAGAAATTTTATTGTCCAATTCAAAATTTTGGGTGGATAGATGTCTTCTACTCCTCAATACCTTTCTAGTGACTATTTGTTTTCTCAAATCCAAGCTCCAAGTTGAACTTTATGGTCCAGAGAAGTTTAGGCTATTTTACCCAATTTATCCTTGTATGCCAGAAGTGTCTTCTTTCACTCCCAACACATTTTTACATACTCGGATCCCAAATATGACTCCATGGATATCTTCATGAATCATAATATTTCCATAGACTACTCATGTGCCCCAAATGGACTTCTGAGAATGGAATTATGCTCTCTGGAAGTAAACTTGTGCCAAAATTTTACCCTTACTATTTTGGTTGTAACTTTCTCATGCGAGCTCTATTTTGTGAGTAGTTTAGATCATTGGATAACTCCCTCTAGGTTCTTTTAGTTGATATGAAAATATAGAGTGTATTATAGGACACTCTATTCTTGTGGGTTTATATTGACTAAAAACATTGTTTAGGGCCTCAAAATTGCCTCGCAAGTTAATGACCTTCAAAAATATGAAAAAAATTCAGAAATTTTCATATAAACCTAACTGTTTTTTTTTTTGTTGTAACATCCTTTTAAATCTGAGTCATTGATCTCAAATTGCGTGGAATATGAGTCGTTGATATGTGCTCCATCGTTCATTGGCGATCAATGTTCTCTTGTGGGCATGCACATCATTTTTCCCAAACTTCTAACCCGACCGTCGGCCATCGGCCCATTCCCTCAACAATTGATTCACAACACAATGCTAAATTGACTGAATTGACCATCGTTAGTCTACGATTTTCATTCAAAAATTGAACTCTTCAATTCAGCTGATGCTCGACCATCGACCCATCGATCATCGGTCATCCCCATTGACTCTCTAAAACACTTCCTCAATTCGGCTAAATTAATCGTCCGCCACCAACCATCCTTATTGGTTGATGTGGAAATGGTTGAAGTAGCATGAAATGTCATCATTATGTGTCAACTTAATTGATGTGGCACGACATGTGGATGTTGACATGGCATGACACGTGGATGTTGATATGGCATGACATGTTATCACCCTCTTTTTTTCATCATCCATCAACTATTTCTCTTAGACAACCCAAACATCTTGTTGAATTAGTCAACACCCAACCATCCCATCGGCCACCGAAAAATTCTCTTGCATGATTCGAAACACTTTTCCGAATTGACCGATTCACAACCATCGACAATTTTTGTTGGCGACCAAAAACACTTTTCCGGATCCGGCTGACGTCGGACCACCAACCCATCGACGATTTTCCTTAGCCAAATTCAAAACTTAGAAAATTTCCGATCAATCTGGGTTGTCGATCTCTCCTTGAAAAATGATCTCAATCATTGATTTACCAAACCTCATCCAACTCTGTTTATTTTATCTTGGTTGAAGAAACTCTTCACCACTTCAGATGACCCGACCATTGGTCATCGGTCGTTTCTCTTGGAAATTTTTCCAACACTTAGAAAATTTCAACAAAAAACCAGGTGAATCTGGGTCGTCAATCTATTTCAACTTCCAAACCGTCGAAATTGCATCTCTACCATTCCTTTTCTCAACCTTAAAAACGACTGAAACGTTATGAATTTTTAAATTCATTAAAGTGAATCTCAGTCGTCGATCTCAATATCAAACATGATATCGACCGTTGATTCATGAAATTCTTTCCAACGCTACAAGTGACCATTAAAATGCAAATTTTGACCTTTCCAAGTCGAATTCCTCTCTACAACTTACAGATTTACTTCATTAAAATTATTAAACATATCTAAGTCACTCAAACCCAAATTTTACTCACGAATTTGGGGATTTCACTTTGATTTTTCTTTGTTTTTCCCAAAATCCATCATAGTCAAATGTGCAATAGAAATTTTTCACAATTTGCGTTTGTCTTGGCCCATACAAGCCCATTGTTTGAAATAAACATTCTTATACCATAATGTAACGTCCCCCAGCCCGACAGAGGAACATTACGGTGCAGAAAACTCACATAAACAAAATTTATGCTAACTAATTAAATTCTTGTAGCTTTCAGCTACGATTCACATATAGATTTAACTGTTTTCTATTATTATTAATTACATGCATATACAACACTCTAAAATTAGACATGAAATGCAACTAATAAAATAAACACAAAAACATATAATCCCAATTTTCCACCATCTCTCTTCCTCTTGACTTGTCCAACCCAAGGAATGTACCCCTTCACTGATCTTAGTCCCTCAGGCATCCCATTTTCTTATCAGGGTTTCTATGGAATAGGTAGCTAGAAATCACTCAGCTAGGAACTCAACTGAACTCACTGCTAGGAGTTCACTCTTCGGGACTGAAAACCTAACTCTTCAATATTAAGCTCCAAAATTCTCCATATATTCTCTAGAATTCACCCTCCATGGATGTTCTAGTTGTTGGACATATTGTCTTTGATGTGTTGTCATTGATGTCAAAACAGTCAATGTTGTTGTGATCTGATGATAAGTTGTTATAAATGAGGAATCCAAGTACAAAACCAAAAATATCAGAAGGGAAATAACATTGTAGAAATGCGATCAAGATTGAAATCCCCATAGTAAAACTACAAAATAATCGAGGAAGAATCTTGTCCACTGATGTAGATTTCGGACAAACAAGGACCGCCAGGTCTGGGAGTTACAAGAGAAGGATCGTTGGAGGACTGTTCAATGATCAGATCAAGTCATAACCATTGGATACGCAAGCGCTAGATCAAGGGCAGGGATTGATTGTGTTGATTAAGGTTGGTTGTCATTGATGTCAACCCTTGAAGAAATCCCCGCAGCACAAAGGTTTGGGTAATGGACCCAATATTGTTTGATGTGAAGATGACTCATTATTGTCTTGTCATGGTTTATAAGAATTAAATATGGATGAACTTCAAAGTGGTCCCCTTATGGTGAAAGCCCTCACGAGAAGACGCTTTGTGGAGTAAGAGAACCCACGCTTAATTATGGAATAATGAGATGACGGACAATGAATTTGTCAGGTAAACTATCCTAGATGGATAGTGCTTTTCATTCCATTTTCGTTGGTATGTGGAATGTCACATAACTCCTCACGGTTAGAGAGTTATGGCCATGAGAAGTTGGAGACCCCGGGTTTGAGTAATGGACCCAAGTTTATTTGATGGATAATGGTCTGAGTTATGACATATTTTCAGATAATACTATTTTATATGGATATTACATGTCATTCCATTTTTGGTGGTATGTGGAATGTCACATAACTCCTTACGGTTTGAGAGTTATGGCCTTACGAAGTTGGAGGACCCCCATATGTCATCTAGAAGCCCCAAAAGGTCAAACTAGTCAAAGTGGTTTAAGAGATTTTAAAAGGTAAATAATAAAGTGAAGTAATGAGTGTATTATAATTCAAAGTGAATACAAA
>JZKD02S1597347.1:102251-143766 GCA_000966675.3 Picea glauca
ATGATTGGTACATACTTGGTACATGGTTGGATGCACTTGTTTATGGTACATGTTGATTACAGGTTATTTGGTACAGGTTGGTGCATGGTTGATGCACTTGTTTATGGTACAGGTTAATTACAGGTTGAGGTACAAGTTGATGCATGGTTGATGCATGGTTCAGATTTATTGGTACAGGTTTATAGCGGTATATCTCATAGTGACAAGTTGACAGTGGTTCCATCATTCTACTTCTACTTCAGGGTGGCAGGACGGGGCAAGGATAGGTGGTTGTAGACACCTTCCGGTTGTAGTCAGAGAACTTAGGGGGTTGTAGCCTCCTTCTGGTTGTAGCCAGAGAATTGGGGAGTTGGAGCTTCCTTCAAGTTGTAGCCTGAGAAACTAGGGGGTTGGAGCCTCCTTCCAGCTGCAGCTAGAAAACAAAGGAAGTTGGTGCTTCCAATGAATGTAATTCTTCAAGACATATGAGAAAAAGCATTATGTGGTTTTCTCCTGATTTGGGTTTCCATGTAAAACAATGGTGTACTGTGTATGTGTATAATTGTTCATTTTTTCATTGCTTATTTACTCTGCATTTATTGGATGATAATGCTTCATTGATATAACACTTGGATTATATGGTTAAAAAGGATTAAATTTCTCTATTACTGATTCAACCCCCCCTCTTAGTAATCCAACAGATTGTGGAGCACGAAGGGAATATTAAACAATGTGTTAATTCCAATACCGCAATTAGTCTAGACCGTCAGGTCTCATCAATTCAAAGATTGACAACTGTGGTTGATCCACCACTAATCGCACAACTTCAATTGTGGAGCGCAAAGGGAGGATTAAGCAAAGCATTAATTCCAATCCCGCAATTAGTCTAGACCATCGATCATCACCCGCCAACATATCTACGGTTGGTATCAGTTTCACTACCAATGAGCAGTTTCCATTGCGGAGCTCGACGATAGTTTTAAACGTCGTGCTAGTTGGGACCCCACAATAATCCATGATCGTTGATCTACTTAGGGATCATTCTCAATCATTGGATCAAGTTGAGAGGAAGAAAAGAGTAAGTCATAAAGAAGGACCATCAAATCTGGAGAATACATGATGATCGTTAGATCCAGGAGGAGGACATGTGCCACATCAAAAGATCCAAGTCAGCAAGAGCATGTCATCAAGGATACATGGCGCAATAAGATAATGACAAGTGTCAAGATGAAATTGGCATTTCAGGTATGTGTAAATCACGAATCTAAGTGACACGTGGAAGCCACTCGGTCAGTGCCAAGTCAACAGTGATGTCAGCAAGTTACATCATTTCGGGAGTATGTACTTCGGGGGAAACCAGTTTCTAACACCAGTAACTGCTCGAAGCTCCGAAGGCCAAAGTTAACGCTAACCATTGATCTAATTTGGGAGCGTTCTCAACTGATGATCAAGCGTAGTGGAAGGATAACGTAAGTGGAGGTGTTAACCGATAGCAAGCGGTCACCATGACTTTAAGACTTATTCGATAGTTAAACACTTTGGAGGAATTGCTACTCCAGACTACTGGAAGTCATGAAGGACGAAGTTCTGGAGTAAATGAGAACCGCCCATCTCATCATGACATTAAAACATGATCATTGATTGTGATAAGTGATCAAGAAATCGCTTAGCCTAGCACCTGGTCACCACCTGCGATCGTATGGAATAAATAAACAAAGGGAGAAAGAAGAGGCAGTTCTTAAATTAATAATCCTATGGTTCTACTCCTATGGTCATATGTAAATGGTTTGAAGGAAGCGCCTCTGCAGAACTCGATTTCTTCAATATTTGCAGAGACATGGAATCGAGCTAGAAATAATTTGATCCATACTTTTGATCGATTTACGAAAAGCACTCCCACTGAATTAGAGAATTAACAATAATGTTTGAATAATAATAGTGATTATTATTACTATTAAAATGAAGAGTTGTGATGGTCCAAACAAAGGGACACAATGTTTCATAGTTCACACCAGTTGGAAGAGTATATAAATGAGAAAGAGTGGTGAGAAGAAAGTGTCTTTGCAGTCCAGATAAGAAGATAAAAATAGAAGCAGAGTCCAAAAAGAAGAGTAGTTGGTTCTTATGAAGTGAGGGTGGAAGGGAGGAGCATGGAAGGATTCATATCCTTAGTAAGCAAATTGTAAAATATAAGGGAGTTGGAGCTTCCTAGGGTTGGTGCCCTAAATACAAGGGAGTTGGTGCTTCCTAGGGTTGGTGCCCTAAATACAAGGGAGTTGGTGCTTCCTAGGTTTGGTGAATTAAAGACGAGGGATTTGGTGCTTCCTAGGGTTGGTGCCTTGAAGGAGATGATCTATGTCTCCTAGAGTTGGTTCTCTAAAGAGGATTGGTTTTTTTTTTTCCAAAGAAAAGAGTGTAATTTGTATTCCTTGGGAGGGACAAAATCACATTTTGTAGGTGCTTCTAGAGCACGACACACTATGAAAGTGTGTGATATCACTGAAGATAGGTAGGCAATTGAAAGCATTTTCTTCATGTCTATTCCAAGAAAAAAATCAAAAAGAATAAATCTAACTGGATGGACTATCTTCTGATTATAAGAGTCATTTTATATATAGGAGAAAATCACCACTATTGTGGTTTTTACTGTCTTTCTTCAAAATTGAAGTCAGTTTTGAAGCCTTTAATGGTGCCAGTAATTGATGTTGATTGAAGATAATTGAGCGAAACTGCAATCCGTAAATAAGATCGACCGATTGATAATATGTTTTGTGAGTTCAAAAAAGTGATAGTTCTTGTTCATCTGTAAAAGGCCTATGGAAGAAGGCATTTATATCGTCTCCTTTATTTTTGGTAATGTGTCATTGTCCTTGTAAGAGTTGTAGGCCTTATTTTGAAAATGTCTATTGTCATGTTTATGTCCCTATATACATGTGAGATAGTCACAGTGTTAAAAGTGTCCAGAAGTTTGTGAATTTCCTCCAGAATTGGAAATAACATAATGTTATGGAAAGAATGTTTTTTATTTGTCCAATTTATTACATTCATGGGGTCTCCAAAAATTTGTAAATGAAGTAGATCCTTTTATTTTGCAAAAATAAGTAGGAGATTTAGTGACAATAATTCTGCAAAATTGTTTGTTCCCCGCCCCAGTCCCATTTTTAGGTGGAAAAAATGATTTTCTGAAAGGTGTAAGCTATCTCCTCCTCCACAAAAAAGAGTTTTGTGCAGCACCATAGAAATAATCCCAAGGTTTTGTGGTGTCTATGACCTCTTGGATTCTATCCCTTGAAGGTTTTGTGGGAGTAATCTGAGGAAAATGAGAAATTATTGGTAGACTTTGTGCTACAAGATTTTATGGGAGAGTGATTTTTTCTTTGAAAATTTCTAGGTTTCTTGCTAGTCAAATTCCCCAGCTTATCAGAAGGGGGAGTGCTTTGAATGTTATGTTTCTTGAGTTTTCTGAGCAGGATTTCCAGGTTGATTCCATGGAATCTCCATCCCAAGAAAAAATATGTTTTAATCTTTTTGAGGTTTCAGCCCAGACTTTAACTGTGAAGGGATAGGCGAGAAGTAAATGAGGGGTTGTTTCATTTGCATTTTTGCAGAGTGTGCATCTTCCAGGGCCTTCTATTTTGTGCTTGTTCAAAATTTCCCATGATGGAATTCGATTGTTTAAAGATGCCCACATGAAGATTTTTTCTTTTTTTGGGAACTTTTGCTTCCAAAGGCTTTTCCACCACCATTTGGGAAGTAGATGTAGAGGGAGGTTTAAAGCTATATATCATGCTTTTGGGGTGTATAGGCCCACTGGATTTTTTTACCAAACTAGTTCATCCTCTATGTTAGTTAATATGATGTGGCTTCTTTTGAGCACATTTGTATAGTTTGTCAAAGAAATTGCTTGAGGTCCAATGAAGATGAGGATATTTTCATTTTTCCAGCCTTGATTCCAATAAGTTGTGGTTGGGGGGTTGGCTAAATGTGAGAGATAGAAGATACCTTCTCTGTCGATTTGATCAGTAAGGTCTTCTGATAGGATGTGGGAGGTGTCTCTTCCTGGCTAGGGGTCAGTCCCTATTCAGAGACAATTTCCTTTACCCACCTTCCATGCAAGGTTGTCCCCAACCACTGTAAATGAAGAGATCATTTCTTTCCATATGATCGAGTCAATTGAAGGATCTTTTTGTGGTCTTCAAATCCAGTCTTCAATTGTGTCTGGGGAGATATATTTTTTTATCTATAACAAGTGTCCACATGATGGTGTCTGAGATGAGTCTCCAGCAGGACTTTGCTACAAGGGCCTTTGAGAAAAGGAATATATTTTTGAGCCCCCATCCTCCTAGGGATTTTGGAAAATCTATGTTGTCCCATTTTGACCAGGGTTGTGTGTACTCTTCTCTGAATCCTGGCTAGATAAAACATGCATAATTTTTCCTGAGTTTTTCCAGGATTCCTTTTGGGATCCAAGCTAACGACATCCAATAAACTGGGATGGCTTCTAGTACAGATTTTGTCAGAGTGAGTCTTCCCGCTCTTGATAACCATCTGAAAATCCAGTTGTTTAGTCTTTTTTTCTACTTTTGCTATCATCCATTTCCAATCTTCTTTTTTGTAGCTATTTGGTTTTAGCTGAAATCCCTGGTATTTTATTACTTGTGAGATATCTTGCAAAGTGAAAGGGAAGAGTCTTTGATAAACTTCCTTTTCTTCTTCGTCTAATTCAGAAGTGGATATTGTAAATATTTTCTCATTTATTATCATACCTATAGCTAAGAGAAAAGTAGTTAGGATGTCAGCCAATGTTTCAGCATCTCCTACTTTCTCGTTACAAAAGATGAGAATGTCATCCACAAATAATAGGTGGGTGATTTTCATTCCTGATGATACTGAGATTCCTTGAAAGGTCCCTGCTTTGGATGCTGCCTCTAGGGCTTTAATTAGGCCTTCTGATACAAGAAGGAAGAGGAGAGATGACAGAGGAAAACCTTGTCCCAGTCCTCTTTCTGACTTGAAGAATGGGGAGGTTGCCCCATTGATGAGTACTGCGAAGGAAACTTGGGTTATGCATGCCATTATCCATTTTATGAAGGGGACATGAAAGCCTATGTGGGTGAGAAGAAGATGAATGTAAGTCCAGTTTACCCTGTCAAAGGCCTTTGAGAGATCAATATTCAGTATTGCTCCTTTTGACCTTGTGTTCTTTAGTCTATGAAGGCCTTCTTTTGAAACCCCTACTGCCTCTTGAATTTGTCTTCCTTCGAGAAAACCAAATTGTTCCATTCAGATGGATTTTGAAAGTAGGGGTTTTATCCTTCGAGCTATAATTTTGGCGATGATTTTGTAAATACAGTTACAGAGAGATATAGGCATGTAGTCATCAAAGGTTTGTGGATCATTTACCTTTGGTATGAGGGCTATAAAAGTGGAGTTGAAAGGTCCATGGATTCTGCCATGTGTTCTTGATTCTTCAATTACCTTTAGTAGATCCTTGTTGAGCAGATCATAGAAACTCTTGAAAAATTCGATTGTCCACCCATCAGGGCCTGGACTTTTGTCTCTCTGAAAAATTTGTAGGGTTTCATTTAACTCTTTTTCTGTGAATTCAGAAAACAAGTCTTGGTTTCCTTGGTCAGTTACAAAATTTGGGAGGTATAAGGCCACCTTTATGATTTATGCAATATTGGTGTTCCTGTCAGCTTTAAAGAGGGACTGAAAATGGATTTTGCCCACGTTTTCTATTTCATCAAAAGTTGTGCAGGGTCTGCCTTCCTGATCCTTTAGACTCCATATTATGTTTCCATATTTCCTTCCTTTTGCATATGCTTGGATGAATTTTGTGTTTTCATCCCCTTTTTCCAACCAAGTAGCTCTTCTTTTCAATCTCCAAGAATTCTCTTGTTCCAATAGCAAGGTTCGTCTTCTTGCTTCTATTTTTTTTAGAGTTTCTCGGGCGTCATTTGAGGGAAAGGTTGTCTCAGGGGCTTCTTGCAAAAGTTTGAGGTTTTCCTCATTTTTTTGCAATTCCTGTTCTTCTGAGGTTTGTTTTGCTTTCGCCCAAGGGATGACCAATTTTTTTAATGTTTTAAGATTTTTCGCAAACTAGATGCTTGTAGGAGTTTTCTCTGTGTTTCTGATGGAGGTCCAGTTTGTCCTGATAAGTTGTTGGAAGCTTTCATCTTTTAGCCAAAAGGGATTTAATTTGAAAGAGGCAGACGATTTGTTGGGGGATCCTTCCAAATCGAGCCAAAAAGGTGAGTGATATGATTCACCTCGACTTCCAATCCATTAACAAATTTGAAAATGGAGCGATGCAAAGGATTCAGCAATCAAAAAATGATCTAATATTTTTTCTACTCTTGCTTCGCCTATCCTCATGTTTCTCCAGGTGGGTAGAAATTTTGGTGGATTCACATTAATTAGTCCCTTTGAGTCTATCAAATGTATGAAAAAATCAATTTGACTGTCTGGGTGGGCATTTGGACCCCAACTTTCTGCTTCTCCCAAAGAGAAATTTAAGTCACCTACCAAAATTAGTAGTTCAGCATTCAAAAGTTTTTTTGTGAACAAGTTATCCCAAAAGGTATTATGTTCTAAGTGTGGCCCATAAATGTTTATTAAAGTGAAGCTCTTTTCAAATCCTTCCAAAAGTAATTATCCTCCTAAGACAGAATCCATTGCCCAGGAATTTTGGAGATTTTCTTTTTGAGTTCGCCATTCGAGTATTCGGCCCCCCGAGCTTCCTTTTGGACTCTGGCCTAGGAAAGCCCAACCTGGGAGCAGGGTGGTGAGAAATTTTGTCGCAGCTTCTTCGTCTGAGAGAGTTTCTTGTAGGAAGATGAAGTCTGGTTGGTTTGTCAGGACCAACCTTTTTAGTGCAATATTTTTGGGGGAATTTGCCAAACCCCTGCAGTTGTAGGTGAGGAATTTAATAAGGGAACCCAACCAAGGGTTTTCGCTGCTCTAAGTGCCCCAATAATTGATTTTTCTTGGCCAGAGGAAATATCAACCAAAGCTCTGGATTGGGCTTTGTACAGGTGGGAGTTTCTTCCACGCCCCTTTTTTGTTTTATCGATCTCAGGGTTTGGTCCCAAGACCTTGTGTTCTCAAATGGGTATGGAGACTATCATGTTGTGGAGTTGGTATCTGATAATAGATTCTTATGATTCTTCAAAGGAAGATTCCTCGGGTGGAGGGAGGGGGAGAGTGTTGTTCTCTGTATCTGGTATGGGAAGGGAGGGGAATATGGGAGGAGAGGGGAGGGGTAGAGGAGGAGAGGGGAGAAGTGTGAGTGTAGGGAGCGTGGATGAGAGACCTCCATTCGACACATTAAAGCTAAAATCCTTTGAAAAACCAAAAGTTAGGCAGGAGATAGAGATGTGAATACCAAGAAAGTTGTCGACTAGAAAGTGAGGGATGGTCTCTGAGCCTGCTTTTGATGCCTATTGCTCCCTATCAACTGAAACTAATGCCAATCCAGTTCCTTCTTGTAGGGAAGGAGCTTCTACTTCTTCATTCATCATGTTCATTTGTGTTTCCTCCTATAGAAGATTTCGTGGAGGGAGCGTTGGTGTCTTTGGAGATCGGCGTCTCATTGCTCCTCCGATTTTCTGCAATTGGTCGACGAATTATGTGTCTTCTCGAGTTGTAGTTGCAATCCTTGATTATATGAACATATTCATGGCATCTTCTACAGTGGAAGGGGATTCCTTCATAGTCGATGATTTGTACCCTAGTTCTCCCCAGATTTGTTAAGTTTAGGAATTATTTTAGTCCCTCTCTAACATTTAGAAGGACTAGGATCCTTGCTACTTCCATTTCCCCTGTATCAATAAAAATCATATTTGCAGTTATGAAATCTCCCAGATGATTTTCAATGGATTGGAAGAACTTTTCATTCTAGAGATGTGGGGGGAGTCCTGGTAGTCTGACCCAAATGGGGATGGAGTCCCATCTTTCATTGTCAGCGTCGAAGGTGGGGTTCCATAGTTTTAGCAGGAGAGGAGAGGAGTCTATGAACCATATTTTTTGTAGGACCGAATAAGCCTGGGATTTTTCCGCGAAAGTAAGCATGAACCAACCTTTGGAAAGTTGGTTTATTTTTGGTGGCGGATTATAGAGTTGATTCTAGTTTTAAGTCACCCAAATTTTTAGTGGATTTTCACCAAAATTGGCGTCCATACGCTTTCCCAATGATGGTTTTGTCTCCCATTTCTACCACTCTTTCTATGGTTAGGTATTCCCCCAGAGTGAAATTTTGGTTTGTGGAGGAGGATCCTACGCACTTGTTGCGCTTCCGGTTTCTTGTTCCGTCAACTCCCTTACGAGGGCGAGAGTGTTGGAATTGTGCTGCATTTTTTATTTCCCCTCCAAAGACATTGACCCACTCACTGGAATTTGTTGACCTGAGGTTTGTTGAGATAAACCCTTCATCTGTCGTAAGAGTGTGGCCCTGAAAGTAGCACTGATCTTTGAAAGGGTAGGGGTGGGCTGGAATCGTTCCTTGTTCCTAAGGAGGCCAGTCTGTGGTAGTCTGAGCGTGGGGGGGAGAAACTAGGCCTAGAAGAGGCGGTGTGAAAAGACTTTGTTCCAGGGTGGGGGAAAGGGGAAATCTTGGGATCGCGGGGTTTGGTGAGGACCAAGAGAATATGGAGGGTGGGGAGGTGAGGGGAAGACAACGAAGTGGAGGGGATAAAGGAACTGTGGTGGGGGAGGAGGACGGGAGATGAGACACGGAAAGGGTGTGACTGGACGAGTTTTGTGGAGATAAAACTTGGAAATATCCTATGCCTCCTAGCCAAGAGTGGTCGGCTTGATCCTGTCCCAGAAAAATCCCAGAGAAGCCTGAGAGTTGTGAAAAGAAGTCTTCCTGTGAGGCCGATGGTGTAAACCCATCTATCTTCTTAGAGAGAAACCGGTCTTAACTGCCAGCTCTCAAATTCTACGAAAGTGGTTCTCCATGCTTGGGAGAATAATCCACCACGTCATCGTAGCCTTCCATGTTTGTTATGTGGTTGGACAAGGTGTTCCCTAGTAAAAAAACAAAAAAAAAAAATATATATATATATATGTTCTTACTATCGTTGTAAAAAACCAAGTAAAATAAAGATAGAGCGAAAACCTCGGGAGTTAAAGCTTCGACTACTTTGAGGCTTGGGAAGGGGTCGAGGGCTGTCGTCAGGTGACATGAGGTGAGTTCGGAGGTACAGTTGTAGGAGGGTGCAGGGTTGGGAGACAGGTCAGAGGGAGAGGGGGGTTAGGTGGGATGGGAGGCTCATGACCGAAGTAGGCGGCCCGCAGGCCTCTGGAGTTGTTGGACCGCAGAGCTCATAATTGAATAAAGAGGATTGGTGTCCTTCACTATTCTTTATAAAAACTTGTAATTCTTGTTAAATATATTTATATAATTGATTTTGCATACAATTCATTGTTGATTTATTATGGTAATCAATAAAATATAAAAAGTAAATGCTAATTGTTAAAAAGGGGTAATACGGATCCCCCCCCCCCTCTCAATATTCCAACAATTGGTATCAAAGTAGGTTCCTTCATCACAATATAACATCTAACAACTGGAAGGTAGATCCTGAAGATGGATCAACAAGAGGGAATGTATAACAACAAAGCACCATTGTTCAATGGAGGAGGCTATGCACTATGGAAAATAAGAATGAAAAACTTATTGTTGGCTCTTTATTTTTATGTCTGGAAATCTATTGTAGATGGTTAAACTACACCAACTACTCCACCCAAAGATACTGCAGGAAATAAAATCTGCAATAACAACTCAAGAGAAATTAATGCAATTCTAGGAGGGTTCACAAATTCTATCTATGTAAAGGTTATGCATTGTAAATCATCCAAAGAAATCTGGGACAAATTGGAGGTTGTATATGAAGGAGATGAGAAAGTCAGGGAAGCCAAACTACAGACCTATAGAACTCAGTTTGAAAATATGAAAATGAAAGAAGAAGAAAACATTGTTGATTACCTTCATAGGGTAGATGAAGTGGTTAATTCAATCAGAGCAACAGGAGAAGAAATTACAGATAAACCTATTGTGCAAAAAGTACTAAGGTCATTACCTATGAGATATGATGCAAATATTTCTACAATTGAAGATAGATCTGATCTAAACACACTCACAGTTGATCAGCTTCATGGAATTTTTACAGCATATGAAATGAGAATAGGCAATGATAAATCAGCAAAATATGAAACAGCCTTTAAAGCATCTAAAACAAAGATGAGGTAGGAGCAAAAGACCAATGATAAGTTATCAAATGTATCAGATGTAGAAGAGGCCAAATTTATAAAGAAACTCTAGAAAGGATTTGGAAAATATAAAGGAAAGTTGTCTTTCAAACGTTTCAACTGTGGCAGAATTGGACACTTTGCTAACAAATGTCCCTATCCCAAGCAGGAGGAAAATGATGAAGAATTTCACAACCAGAAAAACTAATACAAGAAGAAATTTGAGAAGAAAAAGAAAAACTTCTACTCCAAAGAAGACATCATCTCTTCAGACATGAGTGAAGATGAAAATTCAGAGATTTTGTTTATGGGAATGAAAACTCAAGATGATAAACATTCAGAAGATGAAGAAGAAGGGGACTTTGAAGAAGAAATCCTTAGTGTAATTGAAGAACTAGAAAAAACTAAAAAACAAAACAGGGTACTAAGAAGAGAGCTTCTAGAGATTAAAGAAGCTACTAAATAAAGAGAGAGGGAAGTTTCCAAAACCATCAAGGAGTCAAAACAGACCATCAGTGATTTGAAGTCTCGTCTCCTGGAAGGTAATAAACCTGAAGAATTCATTTTAAAACAACTTAGTGATAAAAAACAAGAATGTGAGAAACTAGAAGTTGAGATTATGCTGCTAAAAAGTGAACTTGAGAAAGAAAAGAAGAGATCAAATTTTGGAAATAGTTCAAAGATCTTGGATGAAATTCTCAGTAGTCAAAGGTCACCAAACAACAAGATTGGTTTGGGATACACCCGAGACTCAACTTCTACATCGCAAGGATTTGTCAAAAGACCAATTAGTTATGAAGATGCTCTAAAGGGCTCCTTAAGAAGAGAAGATAATAAGGCAAATATGATGCCATTGAACACTCATCCACATAAACAGAAATCAACATTCCATACTAAAGTAAAAAATGACAGGAAGAATACAATCACCAGAAGGACTCCACCTAATAAATATCTATTCATTGGATATTGTTACTCTTGCAATAATTTTGGACATGAGGCAATGCATTGCAAAGCTTATGGACAATACAATAATAGAAATGTCCAAAGATACAAGAACAACAAGTAAAATAAAGAAAAGAGAAACTATAACTCATTTTCTCCTTTGCAAGATTTCAATAGTGAATGCCAAAAATGCAACAACTATGGTCATAAAACAAGTGATTGTAGATTGACAAAATATGATAAAAAGACAAATATTCCCCATAATAAAAAAGAATGGAGGAAAAAGCAAATAGAGTGCAATGTAGCGTTATATGCGAGAAATCAAGAGTGTCAATGGTATATAGACAGTGGATGTTCCAAACACATGACTGGAGATCAAAGTAAATTTCTCAAGTTAAATAAGAAAGGAAAATGAAAAGTAACTTTTGGAGATAATATATCACCCAAGATACTAGGAAAAGGCATTGTTAGTTTAGGAAATAATAAAACCAAAGCAGAAGATGTACTTTTGGTAGAAAATCTCAAACCAAATCTTCTAAGTGTAAGTCAGACTTGTGATTCAGGGTCACATACTTACCTTTGATTCTCAGAAATGTGAAATCAAAAAAAATGACATTGGAAAGCTAGTGGAAGTTGCACCAAGAACATCTAGTAATGTGTACATCCTCGATATAGAAGAAGAAGAAAAATGTTGCTTAAGACAAGTAAATGAAAGTTGGCTATGGCATAGAAGGTTGGGACATTTAATATTTGACAACTTGATTAAAGCCAACGAAAAAGAAGCAGTTAGGGACCTGCCAAAAGTGATTAAGCCTTCAGATCCTATTTGTAAACATTGTCAAATAGGAAAGAAAACAATATTTAGGTTCAAAACAAAAGAGAATTCCACAACTAAACCATTAGAGATTATTCACACAGATCTATGTGGACCTACCAGAACCAAAAGCACTTATGGTGAACATTATTTTATGTTGATTGTTGATGATTACACAAGACTGACCTGGGTTTTCTTTTTAAAAGAAAAATCAGAAGCCTTTGAGAAATTCAAAATATATAAAGCTCTTGTAGAAAATGAAACAGATCTAAAAATTAAGTGTCTAAGATCAGACAATGGAGGAGAATTCACCTCTAAAGAGTTCACTCAATTCTATGAAAACCATGGTATCAAAAGACAATTTTCATCTCCCAGGACTCCTCGACATAATGGAGTGGTAGAAAGGAAAAACAGAACAGTTAAAGAAGATGCAAGAACTATGCTAAATGAAGCCAAACTTCTAGACAATTTTTGGAGAGATGCAATCCACACAACAGTTCACATACTTAATAGAGCTAAGTTGAGACCCAATCATGAAAAAAACCCTTATGAACTATGGTTTGTGAGGCCATCCTCTGTAAAATACTTTAGAATTTTTGGAAGTAAATGTTACATAAAGAATGATGAAGATAACCTAGGAAAGTTTGACCCAATATCTGATGAAGAAATATTCTTAGGATACTCATCGAATAAAAAGGCATACATATGTTATAATCTCATACTACTAAAAATAGTGGAAAGTGCAAATGTAAAAATAGATGATCTAATAAAGGGAATATCTCGAGGCTTTGATAAAAAAATCTCAACAAGAAGATGATAATATAAAATCTCAACAAGAGGATGATGATGTAGAATCTCAACAAGAAGATGATGATGAAACATAGGAAAATGAACCTCACATTGATGAAGAAGACTATGAAGAAACGCCCTTGCCAAGAGCTCCATCAAAAAGAGTTCAAAAGAATCATCCTGAAAGCCCGATCATTGGAGATAAAAGTGCAGGAGTGGAAAAAAGAAGGAAACTAGATTTTGACTTAGAACAAGCAATGTTATCCCTAATTGAACCTAAATCAGTTAAAGAAGCTGTCAAAAGTAAAGATTGTATAAAATCAATGAATAAAGAACTAGATCAAATAGAGAAGAATCAAACTTGGGAATTAGTTCCAAGACCCAAGAACAAGAATGTGATAGGAACTAAGTGGATCTTCAAGAAAAAATTAAATGAACATGAGGAAATTATGAAGAACAAATCTAGATTAGTTTGCAAAGGATATTCCCAAGTAGAAGGTATTGATTTTGAAGAAAATTTTGCTCCAGTACCAAGACTTGAGGCAATCAGAATGTTCCTAGCATTTGCATGCTTCAAAAATTTCAAAATATATCATATGGATGTCAAATCAACATTCCTTAATGGAACACTAGAAGAATAAGTCTACATTGAGAAACCAGAAGGTTTCATGTTATCATAAAACTAGGACTATGTGTGCAAACAGAAAATGGCTATGTATGGTCTTAAACAAGCCCCCAGAGCATGGTTCTCTAGCCTTGATCAATATCTACAAAAACATAGATACAAGAGAGGGACTACTGACAACAACTTATATATCAAAATTGAGGATAAAAACATGATTGTTGTGGTAGTATATGTAGATGACATCATATTTGGGAGTAATCTCACTACACTAAGCAGAAAATTTGCAACCAAAATGCAAGAAGAGTTTGAAATGTCTATGCTGGGAGAACTATCATTCTTCTTAGGTTTACAAGTAAATCAAATAGAAAATGGAATATATGTTTCCCAAACCAAATATATCAAGGAAATGTTGAATAAATTCCAAATGGAAGACATTAAACCTATGGGTACTCCAATGGTCACTGGATGTAAACTAAGTCTAGAATATGACTCACCAAAAGTAGACCAAACGATGTATAGATCTATGGTTGGAAGTTTTCTCTATTCAGCAACAACAAGACCTGACATCATGTAGATTGTAGGAATCGTGGGGATATTTCAATCTGCACCTAAAGAAACCCACTTAAAAGAAGTAAAAAGAATATCCAGGTACCTTCAAGGCACCCTAGAACTAGTATTATGGTATCCAAAAGATAAAGACTTCAATCTAACCGTGTATACTGATGCAGATTGGGAAGGTAGCATAGATGATAGGAAAAGCACTAGTGGAGGAGCATTTTTCTTAGGAAAAAGTTTGGTAGCATGGTCAAGCAAGAAACAAACATCCACATACAACAGAGGCAGAATACATTGTTGTTGCATCCTGTTGCACATAATTTATTTGGATGAAACAAACTCTAGAATACCTACAAATAAAATATAATGATCCTACTACTATTAACTGTGACAACACTAGTGCCATAAGTATCTCTAAAAATCCATTCATGCATTCAAAAACCAAACACATCCCAATTAAATATCATTTCCTAAGAGATCAAGTCACCCAAAAAATAGTTAAAATAATATATCTAGACACCAAAGAACAGATTGCAGACATTTTCAATAAACCTCTGCCCAGGAGTACTTTTGAAAATCTCTGACATAAATTGGAATTAATTCAAAAACCTCATTAAAAATCAAATGATAAAGGGGAGCATTACCACAAGGGGAGCGAAGAAATATCCCCTCTGCCATTGATGTCAAAGGGGTAGAATAACTTCAGAGGAGAAGAGCATCATCACAGGGGGAGTTTGTGTATGAATTTAGTGTGTTACCCTCAATGAAAAAGGGGGATATTTTGGACATATTGTCTTTGATGTGTTGTCATTTATGTCAAAATAGTCGATGTTGTTGTGATGTGATGATGATTTGTTATAAATGAGGAATCCAAGTACAATACCAAAAATCTAAGAAGGGAAAGTGCATTGTAGAAATGCCATCGGGATTGAAATCCCCAGAGTAAAACTACAAAAGAATCGAGGAAGAATCTTGTTCACTAATGTAAATTTTGGACAAACCAGGACCATCAGATCTAGGAGTTACAAGAGAAGGACCGTTCGAGGATTGGTCAACGATCAGATCAAGTCGTTATCATTGGATAGGAAAGCGCCAGATCAAGGGTGGGGATTGATTGCGGAGCGCGAAGGGAAGATTAAACAACAGGTTAATTCCAATCTCGCAATTAGTCTAGACCTTCATATCTCATCGATTCAAAGATCGATGACTGTGGTTGATACACCAACAATCGTACAACTTAAATTGTGGAGTGATAAGGAAGGGTTAAACAACATGTTAATTCCAATCCTGCAATTAGTCTAGACCGTCAATCGTCACCCACCAATAGATCTACGGTTGGTATCAGTTTCACTACCAACGAGTAGTTTCAATTGTGGATCTTGACGATAGTTTTAAACGTCATGCTAGTTGGGACCCCGCAATCATCCATGATCATTGATCTAGTCCAGGAGCATTCTCAACCATTGGATCAAGTTGAGTGGAAGGAAGGAGTAAGTCATAAAGAAGGACCATCAGAAATCAAGAATACATGATGAGCGTTAGATCCAGGAGGAGGACATGTGCCACATCACGAGATCCATGTCAGCAAGACCACATCAGCAAGGACATGTGGTGCAATCAGATAATGAAAAGTGTCAAGATGAAATTGACATTTCAGGTACGTGTAAATCATGAATCTAAGTGACATGTGGCAGCCACTCGGCCAGTGACATCAGCAAGTTACGTCATTTCGGGAGTATGTACTTCGGGGGGAACCAGTTTCTAACACCAGTAACTGCCTGAAGCGTCGAAGGTCGAAGTTAATGCTAACCGTTGATCTAATTCGGGAGCGTTGTCAACCGATGATCAAGCGTAGTGGAAGGATAGAGTAAGTGGAGGTGTTAACCGACATCAAGAAGTCACCACTGCTTTAAGACTTATTCGGTAGGTAACCACTTCGGAGGAATTTCTACTCTTGGAAATCGTTAAGGATGAAGTTACGAAGTAAATGAGAACCGCCCATCTCATCGTGACATCAAAACGTGATCGTTGATTTTGATAAGTGATCAAGCACTCGCTTGGCCTAGCACCTAGTCACCATTTGTGGTAGTATGGAATAAAGAAAAAAGGGTGAAAGAAGAGGCAACACTTAAATTAATAATCACATGGTTCTGCGCCTATGGTCATATGTAAATGGTTTGAAGGAAGCACCTCTGCAGAACTTGATTTCTGCAATATTTGCATAGACATGGAATCAAGTTAGAAAGAAATTGACCCATAGTTGTGATCGATTCACGAAAACCACTCCCACTAAATTAAAGAATTAACAATAATGTTTGAATAATAATAGTGATTATTGTTACTGTTAAAATGAAGAGTTGTGATGGTACAAACAAAGGGACACAATGTTTCATAGATCACACCAGTTGGAAGAGTATATAAACAAGAAAGAGTGGTGAGAAGAAAGTGTCTTTGCAATCCATATAAGAAGATCAAAACAGAAGCAGAGTCCAAAAAGAAGAATTGTTGGTTCGTATGAAGTGAGGGTGGAAGGGAGGAGCATGGAAGAATTAATATCCTTACTAATAAAATTGTAAAAGATAAGGGAGTTGGAGCTTCCTAGGGTTGGTGCCCTAAATAAAAGGGAGTTGGTGCTTCCTAGGGTTGGTGCCATAAATACAAGGGAGTCGGTGCTTCATAGGGTTGGTGCCCTAAAGATGAGGGAGTTGGTGCTTCCTAGGGTTGGTGCCTTGAAGAAGGGGATCTGTGTCTCTTAGAGTTGGTGCTCTAAAGAGGATTGGTGTCCTTCACGATTATTTATAAAAACTTTTAATTCCTGTTAAATATATTTATATAATTGATTTTGCATACAATTCATTATTGATTTATTGTGGTAATCAATAAAATATAAAAAGTAATTGTTAATTGTTAAACAGGGGTAATACCAATTCACCACCCCCCCCCCCTCTCTTAGTATTCCAATACCAGCTCCCAACTCTCTTTCTTTCTCTCTACTTTCTCTTCATGCACAAAAACTAATTGTGTAAAATTGTTGTCCCAACCCATACAAATTTCCTCTCCTTTAGCTTGCTTGCTTGACTCACACACTTCCTCAAGCTAATTGTATTGATCCCCCATATTCACAATAACTATGCGATGTGACCACTCACACCCGCCCTCTTATATGTATTCAATGATTGGATTTGGGAACACTCAATCAGAAATTAGAAGGTTCATATACAAATAGAAAAATTAGGAAAATGAGTTTAATTAATATACATGGGTAATTCCCCCTTGGACCCCCCTCTTAGGAATTCTCTTAGACCCTCCTCTCTCTTGTGGATTAATTCATCCCCCATATCTATCCATGTCCCCTTAGAAGTTGGCATCACATTTTATTATTTAAACATAGAAATACATTTCATGTATTACATCGCTTTGGTCGTAACCACACATTATATCTACATAAGCATTGATTAAATTGGGGATTATAGTGGGGATGTTACATATCTTCATATCAGTACTGATATTATGATCTCAAGTATGAAGCTTCAAATGTATGGTATGTTGATCCACAACTCTTGTGGTGCTTGACATGATTATATGATGAAATGGGCTTGTTTCACTTCAGTTTAGTGTATGTCAGTTATGGTAACTTTGTTTCACTCTTTAGCATTTTCGTGACATGGAACTTGTGAAATATGAAAATATTGTAATCTTCACTGTCCCTATGATTATATGCACAATATAAGTTAAAGTTATTTTTTGTGCATATGAATTCAAGACATATAAACTTTACAATTTATATTACTTATATAAGTTTGGCATGCATGCAATGGAGTCAAGGTATGACAAGAAAAAACATGGTTATAAACCATATACATGTGGGAAGTTTTCATTCATATAAAAAATCTTGTTATATGGTCATGTTATGCACAAAATTTATGGTTATATGATTAGACTCAATTTACAAGATCACATTAGTTTCATGTTGAAGGATGGTGATAAGAAAAAGGTAATGATAAATTGGAAATGGTATAACATATGGCAAGTATTAAAGTTATGGGGAAAATGTTGCAAACATCTATTTTGATATACAATATGGTATCAGTTTTTAAGTGCACATGTGATTTGATTGGAATATATTATATCATTGGTTATAAGTTATAAATCATGGCTTACTCATATGGATATACGGGTCGATTTGATTGATGGTGATTGAATGGCATATATCTTGAGTAGATATAGCACATGGTATTACGTTATGTGATTAGGAGGTGATGCGACCTGGTAGTGATATGCATGGCATGATTTTATCATTATGTTGAGTTGGCATAAACATATGGTGTTGTAAAATATGTGAACATGTATGATTTGGCCATGCATTTATTTTGGTAGGATGTGGTCTTTAATGTTATATTGGCTCGCCCTTTACCACCTTTCAACGAACTAAAGTTATACCATTTGCATTGTTTGGCATGTGGAACAAAACTCTTCTTAGTATGGAGAATGAACCTACCTGGTTGTTGTGGCAACTATATTAGCTCTGGTATAAACACACCATTGGACATAGTAAGTACACCAACTCCAACACATATTTTGCATATAATTTGTTTGTAATGGTTAAGTTTTCGGCTCTGTTTGGCTAGTCTTGTGTGTAAAAGTTCTCTCTTTCTTTGTCTTTAGTTTCTTAGAAAATAATTTGAAGAACTTAATGAAAGAAATGGTGGTTGTTGAATGTAAATGATGGTATTTTTTTCTTAAGTCATTGTTGGTCACTAGCCATTCTCTCATTTTCCATCTTGGGTATGTCATTTATGTTGATAAAAGTTTGTAAATGATGGAAATTGGATATGGTTTGAACTTATCTTTGCAAAGAAACATGGATTTGAACCCGATATGGTTCTTTACTAGAATCTCTATAGTTTTGAAAGTAATTAGTCAAACCTATTTTGTGGTATGCTCAGGCAATACGAAAAAATTTCAAACTTGAGGTTATTTGTTGTGAAATGGTGTTGAAAATTCATGTGAGCTCAGTATGCTATTGTTTTAAGATATTTTTTGTTGTGTGCATGTTGTTTGGTTTCTTTTGTTGTGACTTGGGTCAGTTGAGACGAACACAGTTCTCTCAAACAAAGAATGTCCAATATAAATAGGATAGTACACAGAAATCCATATAGGATAATAATAATATAAATAATGAATGATATGAGATGTGATTACAGTGAGAAATGAGGGCCTTAAATACCCACACAGGGGTGCCCTTTCATTAAGAGATGTGTCCTTTCATTAGGATGCCATGACTCTTCATTATTAATTATTAATTATATATATATATATATATATATATATATATATATATATATTGCGTTCATAACATTGCCTTCCCCTGAAAAATGCTTTGTCCTCAAAGCATACTATATGAAAGACTTATCTCTTGCTCTGGCTTGTAATTGTTATCTCTCGATTCTTCATTATTGAGTTAGTGATCGTTGAGGACCTAAGACGATAGGATCTTCTAATCCCTAAGCCAAACTGTCGAATTGTAAAGGATTTTTCCCGCCCAAATTTGATCTTCTGCAGTATTGGGAGTTTATAGGGTTCTTGGAAAGAACTTGATGCATTTTGACTCCCATGATAACTTCTAATTTGAGCACCACTTGTAGTGGAATTAATATTTTTCAACATATCGGTAATTTGTTTATGTTGATACATTGATTGGCTAAAGTATTGACTTTTTTGATTAGGATGTCGATAAGGCATCATTGCAACTTGATCTTTACTTCGTATACTTGTAGATTTTTCTTGATTAAATTTTGGAATTGAGTCTTCTTCATACCATTGGATTGTTTCTACTTCGACATTTGAAGACCTCTTTACATGAGTTGTAAGGTTGACTAGATCTTTATTAATTCATTTATCTAGAATTGGGATTTTTACATCTAAAGACTTCTCTAGCTCCATAGGTTCAGTCATCGTCTCTTTATCGACTATTGATGTTTTGTGATATAGCTCTTCTTGTAAAGAATTCTTATCACACTTAAGTATTTTAACTTGTGTTAGTAAATCCCGATTATGTTGTTTTAATTGTAAAAGTTCATTTTTATCTTCTAACTTGTCATATTTGTTTTTTTTATTGTAGATTCTCCTTTCTTTCATCCTTTAATATTTTGATTTGTTCTAGTAAAATCTGATTAAGGTTCCTTAGGAAAGAGATTTCTTCCTCTTCTTCGGTTAATTTCTATTTGAGACCTTGATTTCTTGTTCCGACTTTTGAAAACACTGCTTCTTCTCCTTGGACTTCATGATTTTTGCAAGTGGTTTATGATTATGATTTCTTAGGCAAGAAATCTCTTCGTCTTTTTCAATGATGATCTTGTCACATTCTTTCTGTCGATCTTGAAACTTTTTTATTGACTTATGGTTATCTTGAAGGATCACTTCTGATACATCCTTCAAATATTTTGATGATGGAGCTTCTGAAATTGACTTCATTGTAACGTCATGTAATGTGATTTTTTTCTTCTTATAAGAAAATGTCAAAAAAATTCTCCTTGTGTTGAAAATAAAAGTACCCAATGTATCTACCCACGTTGACCTTAGAATTATATCAACATTGTCTTGATACATTGATACCACATTTACTTGACCGATGAATTTGTGATCACCAATAGATAGTTGTAGGTTCTTAATTTCATATTTCTCATCGGAAAGACACATGTCATTTTCAATTATATTTGGTTCTAAAACCATTAATTGGTTCGCCACGTCAACATTAATGTGATTTTTCCTAGCATTCAGGCAAATAGCGACATTGATATTCTTTCCTTGAATAATCCCATTAACTTGTAATAAGGGATATACATCTTTTTTATAAGTACGCGGGAATCTTCCTTATTTTTCACCACAAACTCCATTTTTTGTCCTTTCGTGAGAAAATTCTTATTTTTTTTCTTGGATGATTTCTTAATACTTGTTGTGGAAACTTTTATGAAAATACCTTTTTATTTTAATTATAACCTTTGAATACCTTGTAATTGTGTACTTATAGTCAAGTACCTTATGTAAATTATTTAACATCACTTTTATATTTAAAAGGATTTAATATTATCTTTATTAAATACCTTTTTCACTTAAATACTTGAATTAAACTTTCTGATTTTTTTAACCCTTAAAAGTACCCTTTTCTCTTTATAAGTGTACCTTTAATAATCCGATGGAATTCATTTAATAATCCAATAGAATGTTTCACTTTTCCTTTTTGACTTTTATATTATAAAATTATAAAATGTGTGATTCTTAACACCGTAAAAATTCTGATTTGCGGTGATATAGAAGGGCATGTCCTCTCAACGTCTTTATGGCATGCATTACGAGGCACAAACCTGCATTAATTGTGTGTTGAGATGTGTTACCACATTGGAATGTGTGCCTTAATTGTGTGTTGGAATGTGTGTATACAACCTTGGGGTGTGTGCCATTAAATAGGGAACCCCTCTAAACCAAGTCCTGAAATAAATGTGACCCCTTAACTATTATCAGAGGTATAGTTATATCCAACCAAGGATAATGGATAGTTGGTTAGCAGATTTTGTTTGAGTCATTGCTAAATTTGGTGGGATTGTGGGTTCTGTTAGAACATAAGTCAAAAATTGAAACAAAAATTCAAATTTTGAAATCGTTTCTTAAATTATTCCTGATTTTATCGTTAATCAATAAAACAATTCTTTAGGATTTCTATTTTATACACTAATAAAATTCGTCGTTATGTTTTGACAGGGAAGATCAATCCTAAGTCGTCAAACCTGATGCTTATCAAGATCTATGATTCATGGGATTTCGAGGATTTAAAGCTGTGAAATGTTTAATCAAAGTACAATTCTTGTTTGAATTTCCATTTCGAGACTTTACGCTTTGACAGACTAAGCTTAAACGTTTAAAGGCCCTCTTAACCCCGAATTCACGAAGCTCCAGAGTACCGAAGTTCTAGAATATTGCTTTATAAAGTAAAGTACTCAACTGACATGTCCTATGCCTCCTGGAATTATTTACACATGGAGACACGTGGCACTTGTTTTGGGCATTTTTTGACACATAATTAGCACATTTTAGGATGACATGTGTCACCCATGTTCTCACAACACATCATCATATGTGACATAATATTGCCACGTCACTCAGGAGATTGTCCTCCAGGATATCATATTATCAACGAATCCAAGAAGTGTCGAATCATCGAAGTGCCAAAGTGTCGAATATTAAAGGTTAGGTAATGATTTATTAATCTCAATTAAGGGTAAGTAATCACTTCGCGACTCTGGCCTTCAGATAATTTTAACATTTTATATTTTAATAGTCCTGAATTTCCGAAGTCTCGAAGCATTGAAGGCTTAAAAAGGAAAATAAGCAATTAATCAAGTAAATATTGATTAAAGATAATTAATCACTCTCTGACTTCAACCTTTGAGATATGTTTAACATTCTCTATTCAAATCCCTAAACATCGAAGTGTTGAAATACTTACTTTCACTAATCATGATTATTAATGTAAATTAAATATGATTAGCGTGAAATAATTGAATAAAGTTCGTTGTTGTCAGGTTATAAATTTTCCATCTTTTAGCATGATTACCCTGTCATTTGGATACGAAATGTTAAATGTAGAATTAATTAGTGTCTTAATTATGATTTGATAAAATATTTGAACTCTATATCATTTATGTATTCACATTCAGATTTCTATCTCGTCTCTGCATTCTCATTCACAAGATTTATTTTTCTTACAGGGCTAAATATTGTCAGCAATAAATCATGGCGCCTCACAGAGGAGCAAAAAAATAAGGTCCAAGACCAATCTACAGAGGAAGCTTAACCGAATTCTGACTTGTATTCAGATACTACTGCTCATTTAACAAGAAGCATCAAATATTGGGTGTAGGTTTACGAAATCCTCGAGGAAGAGAAATCTACAATTTATGATGATGGAAGCGAGGAGGAAGATGTTATGAATATAAAAAATCTCAGGGAGGTGGCCAAGTCATATCTTCATAAAGTCACAACAAGGCCAAAATTGTTTCCCTATACATAGATGATACGTTGGGCTCTAGAGCATGTGGATATATCGACCAGAACCATCAACAACGATCAAAGGAATATTGTCGGCTTGTTTCGACCCGAAGATATCCAAGTAATGTATAAATTGTCCAATAATCCCAAATATGTTTACAATGGAGAATTTGTGAAGAAGTTTGAGAAAGAGGAATTTTTAGATTATGAAAGAAGTGTCTATGACATAGTTAAAACCCGGTGAGGGAATGAAAAAAAAATTAAAGCAAATAGTCATGGTATATATTCTACAACCTCTTGTGATGCACATATTATGTGCATAGATATGATGCTTTGTAGACTGCATGGAAAGAAAAACCATGCACATTTCATTATAGATTGGGTCCCTATTATTCATGAAGTTGCAGAAGGTTTTGCTTTTGATTGGGGAAAGTTGTTGTCTGATAACTTGGTCAAAAAAAATAGGGGTTTATACAAGTCATGGGTCTAAAGGTGAACCAACTCCATTTTATATGTCAGCATATATTATGGATGCTATATATTACAAAACCCCTTTCCCTTTGATGAATTGGAGTTGGACTCCAAAAAGTGTTGAACCAATACATATCTATCATTCCAAACTATGGGAGGAAAATGAAAAATATCATTTTTATGAAATTTTCCATAATGTTATCATTCAAATTCATGAGGCTCTATATGGAAACCTTCCTCCCAGGATCTCTAAGAAAATCATGGGAAATTTAGGAACAATTGCAGACCGGTATATCGAGGAGAGATTTTTTTATATCGGAGTGTATGGTTGTTTTGCATCTCCTCATTCTTTACCAAAGTTTTTTCCAGATAGGATCATTTGCAGGGAAGTGACATACCAAAAACTTTATGTGGGCATAACAAAAGAATTGAAGGCAACACATAAGAGAGTATGGCCGACTTATCCCATACAAGTTGGTGAATATTCCTTGTTAGATTTTGGACATGCCAATATTGAAGCTTCGACCTTAGAAGATATTGTATTATCTTCTATTGAATTCAAAAGACATGAACCTCATAAGGTGGTTGAAAATCATTTGGCTCAGTTTGGCATGAAAATTTACTTTCATGAAGAGTCTCCATTTGATGATATTTTCAGAGGAGAAAATTTATATGATGAAGTTATATCCGGGTTCTGGAATCTTCCTGACAAAGAACAGTCATATTTTCTTAATTTCTAAAAGCACAGGAGGAGTTATTTGCCAAAAATTTTACAAGAAGAGAAAAGTCTTACTCATAATGGTAATCCAACTTCAGAAGTGCTACCATCATCCAATCCAAATCAACATGATTTTCCTAAGGTCAAAAACAAGGAATTTGAAAAAACACCAGAGGCATTAGGATACAATAGTGACAAAATCAACTCTACCAGATAAGACCTTACAAAAAACATTGGCAATATTTGAAGCATTTATGAAGCATGGTGTTGAGTACTCAACACACCCTAAAAAATTATGTGACCATTTACTTTTGGGGTACCACTCAATCTTCGGCTTGGACTGTTATCACTTCAGTATGAAATTGCGGCCTTCTCTTATCTCATATGTTTCATGATTGAATTGATTAAAATTTGCTTGTGTACGACAAAGAACCTTCTTAACTCTGAAAGAAACTTAATTACTACTCAAGGAATCGGTGACATGGGATTTTCCCCAACTCACTTGAGAAATTCGGCATCGGTGAATGATAAAGGTGGTGAAAATCGTTTGGGAAGTCAAAGTAGCCAAGTGCTAACCTTCATTGGCATCGGCCAATGAGAGCGTTTCTTTCTTACGAATAAACCTCGATAAGGATTTTACCGAAGACCGATCCGTTCGTCTTTGGAAAAAAGGTGAAATAGTATGCGCCACGCGAAAGGAAGAGTGACACCGTCGACCTTCGACCCCAGACCCATTTTTGGCATTAAAGACATTACAATGTGTAAATACGCAAAGAAAAGACTTTACAATATTTTATTTTCCCAATGTCACCTGATATCGGCACCCATAGTATCTGATCTTTTATTAAATGTTTTCGATGCGAGTGAGGTCCCAAGTAAGATCCTTATTTATCAACGAATGCCTGTTATAACTAAATATTTCTAATGATCCGGGGTTGATAATGCCACATAAGCATCTATTGATATTAGAAATTTTACAAAAGGAAACGTGTCAACAAACCCACAGTACAATAATGACGATTACAAGATCTGATAATTTGTGATAAGAAAACATGGTTAATATTATATTTACATCCATAAGAAAGCGTAATACAAAAACAATACTTCTGATATTTAGTATTGAAGGCTCCCGCCAAGTACGCATCACATACAACTAAGCCACTCCGACATCGTGACCAACTGGCTCGGTGGCAGTAAAACCACAAGTATCTTTACAACAAAAGAGAAAAAAGGGAAATTCGTCCAAGTGTCGCTCAGGAGAATGTAAGGCACAGGATCATCTGCTAAGCCTCTCCCGCAAACGAACCTTTTCCCAAGTTACTACTCGCTCCTTTCACTGTATCATTTCCCTCCGTCACCCACTGCACCTCGCGCAGCTGCACAATGGTATCTTGTGCTTCCTGAAGACATCTCTGCAGCCAAACCATGCTTCCTACACGATCTTGCGACGACGGTATCTCCAGGTCTTTTTCCACAAACCGACACTGCATCTCTCTATTCTCTTGGTAGAGTTCGACTATCGCAAGATTAGCCCGCTCTAATTTTTGAGCTGGGCTCTCGACAGGAGGACCTGGTGATTTTTCCTGTTGTCTCCCATTTCCTCCACCAGCAGTCCCAACTGTCCCCGACCAATTAGTCGGCATCGCAAACCCCTCATGGGCTGTACGTACTTTCAGCTTGACAGAAAGACGGTTTTCCTCCCTTTTGCTCGAATCTTTCCTAGGCCTTCCTCTTTTTCATAGTTTTTTCTCATGAGAAGGCGTGTTTACCAGCATACCTTTCCCATACGCACCCTTTTCAACTTCAATCTTCATTGAGGATGCCAACACCTTCTCCGAGCCAAAACCTGCACCTCCTATTGGACTTTCAAGGACATGGGAAGCGGACCAAAAAGAATCCTAGGCACATTGGGGCTCAGACCTAGCGCTCGGATACCCCACGGATCCCATCCGTTATTTGGAGGGGATCCCATTACACAACCTCATAGCGACTCGGTCATCTACAAGTGATGGAGGACGTCTACGCAAAACTTCACCAAGATGATTTCACCAGACCGGAATTCCAGAGATTATAAGCTCGGCATAAGTGTAATATTTCCCACAGAACTCCCAGAATTTATAGAAAAACAAAGGAGAGAAACATAGTGTGCTAGTGCAATACTCACGCCTCATGACATGGTGTTTAAAGACTCAGCGCACCACAGTTGTTTGACGGATGTAATCTAGAGCATGTAAACGTCGTCGATCGAAGTTACAGAGTATGTTCGATACGACTCTTCCGATTTTTCTCCAGACCTCCGTTATTTAATGAATGATGTTTTATATGCTTGATAATATGGATTCTAAGGGAATTTAATGGCTTTCCTTTTATGGGGTCCAACCTTTTGGGAGTATACACATGCACGCTCACCTCCAACGTCTCTTTTCGTCACCAAAGATCACGTAATTACTATGGCGATTTAAAACGCTCATGGATTTCATACTTGATTTTCCACCCCATGATACGCTGACATAATTCATTTTAACCAAAGGAGTGACAGCTTCGACCATGTCATCACAACTCATTCGAAGGAGCGACTGAGATCACGTAAGTATTAAATGACTAAGACTAGTGAGCTACACAGGTACGTATTATTCTTTTCAATTTATTTACGTCTTATCATAGGTTGCTTAAATCACTAAAATTATTCCATCTTAATTGCAGGAAAGAACCCTCCCCGATTACCGAACAAAGTTCATCCTGGGGCCTCACCTAAGGACTCAAAAGGAACACCAAAGTTGAATCATCGATGCAAATGAAGCATTCTGGGCTCTCCAATTGCGGCGCCCCCGATCAGTTATCAACTCAAGTAACGTGTTCAAGACACACATCGAACGAGACTTTCTATGGGCCGAAGAATGTGTGAATATGGCCAATGCGAAGCTAGGACGAGTACAGCAGTTCACGAAATACCCGATCAGAGCTCGGACCATGTTGCAACTATTAGACGCCAGTTTGGTAAAGTATTGAATGCATGCAGTGGATATCAGAGGAGTATATGTTGCCCCTATGGAACATCACAGGTTCCTATGGGCCCAAACCTGTGAAGATCTGTTTATCAGCTGGTCTGAATATGAAAAAAGTCATTCGTTTCAAGAAAAATCCTAGATGAACTGTTAAAGAAACTGTTGGATGACCGCACCACATGGCGATTTTTGTTTGGTTCAAATTATACTTAGCCGTTAATTTCTGTTGAATTTTATATTATAAATAGAGACATCGACTGATTAACCAGGGGTCGATGGTTGTTGTAAGAACTCTTTCCTTTTGGTTGTTGAAAATTATTTTGAGATTGCTATGAATTGAGAAGTCCTTCTGGAACAAAGACAAGCTATTTTCGTCAGATGTATGTGATTGGAGTTTGGAGAAGAATTACTTCCTATACTATTCCAAGAATGATGCAATAAATGAGTAAGAGAAATCAATTTTGTTCTCAAGTTATCTGGTGCAATGTTTTTTTATGTTTGTTTCTTTAATGATGAAGATAAATCGTTGTGTTGTTATGTGATGAATGTTATGGTAGATGAATTATTTTTCTTGTCATGATCTTGGTTACATATGTGTTTTTCTTTCTGTTAGTTAGATTCTCAGGCAGTAATTGGATGCTCATTTGGTTAATGTATTATTACTAGGCCCTTTGGTATAGAATCATTGTCTGCATGTTTGAGCAGCGAGTTATCCCAAGCTCAGCCTCTTCCCAGTAGTTGAAATTCATTCCTGTTACTTTTCAAGTTGGCTTATGTTGGCTTGCATCTCTCAAACCAGTCCCACCCAAGAGAAAAATATAGAAAGGAATAGTCCTACTTGAAGGGAGAGCCTTCACAAGAAAAACATAAAGCCCATCGATAAATAGGTCGGATCGCAAGATCCGGAGAACCATTCCATCTCAAATGTCGCAGAGTCTAATTGGGCCTCGGTGGAGGGTTTGGTTCCTTATTTTGAAGTCAAGGGATTTAATACCCATAAACAGAATTGGCGCTATAAGGAGGGCCTGAGAATGAATGGCCGAAAATATAAGTTCTATAGCATTTCGAACAACCTACAGATTTGTAACGGCCCACATGCATGGCTAGTCACCCGACAGATAGCCCACGTTTACTAAGTACTCCCGAAGTGGGTAACTCACCCCGATCCGAGGAAGAACCTTTTCACCCTGAAATACCTTACACCCTCCTGTAATTTTTAAACCTCTGAAGTAAAGAAATGCATATACATTCTTAAGAAAGAGAGAATTTAATCAATGGCTCATACACAAAGTACACGAAGATTTTATACCGGAAACCCTTAACCGGGAAAACCTTTCTTATATTCATTATATCGAATTTCACCATTCACCATACAATATATACAATGTTTTTAGGTATTGCGTAGATACCAAAACCCTAATCCCTTAATCTGGGATTAATTTAGAAAACCGCCAAAAATAGCAAAATCCACTAAAAATAGCAAAAACCGCCCAAAAACAATTTTGGGGCGCTACCCCCAATGTTGCGCGTAACCAGAGGGGGACATACTTGCCCCCCCCGGGACCCCCTGAGGGATCTTCAGACATAGTTTTCAAATCTAACGTGCCCACACACACACATGCAAAGAATATAACACATACCCAACACCTCCCTCATGAGGAAGTGAACCAATTCAAGAGAATCACCAGAGCCTACGCCTGAAAAATCGACACATTGTCCTTAAATCCCATCCTCCCTCAGAGAAAACAACAAATTATACCGGTGGTTAGCACTCCCGATGAATTTTTCGTACACTCAGTCGAAGACTTAATAGATTTCATGATCACCGAAATACAAGAACCTCTTGATCTAATACCTGAGATGCCACTCGATGACATCCCCGAGCCTGACGACTTTTCAGAATAAGAAGAGCTTGAATCTGACTCTGAAGATATGGAAGGGAACAATGGTTGTGAGGAGGAAAGAGAAGTTCCACTTCAATACAACCAGCCTTAGTTGGTCGGAGATGTTATGTCCATCCCCGGATGAGTACACAAACTTCCCCAGCAACCGGAGAAGCCGATTCCCAAGTACGACCCTGAAACTTCAGGTTTTCCTGAAGATCATATCAAGAAATTCATACTTGCGATCAGGCTTATGAACATTCAACATGAGAACATGGTATGTAGACTTTTTCCCCACATGTTTTAGAATTCGTCCTCCACGTGGTATTTTAATTTGCCGGTAGGATCTATAACCAGCTGAACTAAATTCCAAAGGATTTTCTAGACAAATTTGCGGAAGAAACTACTATAGGAGCCCTGATGGCTGAGTTGTTCGCAGCCGCCATGGCCCCAAAAGAGAGGGTCAAATATTTCAATCAAATATTCACGATCATCTTAAACAAGTTCCAGCCCGCAGCGAAACCCACTCAAGAGTTGCAAATTGAGGTTTATGCCAACGCGCTTCCGACTTCTATTTCCATGTTCATTAAAAGAGCCACCAAGCAAACCCTTGCGGAGAATTTCGAAGAGACCAAGATGATAGAATTCCAGATGAAAGGATGTAAAGAGGGCCAAGCTGCTCTAGTGAGACAATAAATCCAGCCCCCTCCGAGGAGAGGACTCTTTTTGACTAAACTGTCGGGGAAACTGGTTGAACAAACTCCCGACAAGGGTAATGGAGATATAGAAGATCTGCAGTGCTTGGTAAAGAAACTATCAAATGATATTATAGACATGAAAAGAAGCACAGGGGAAGGAAACCAAGGCCAAAATCCCTATAAGCCTTTCTGTAAAAGAAACCAGCCTTTCAAAGCAATTGAACCTCCCCGAGCTAACCTAAACATTGACCTAGGTAATTTTGTGTCTAATTCTTTCTGCACCTATCACCAGGAAAACCACTCTGAAAGATAATTCCCTCAATGGGTCCGCGCCATTAATTTAATATCCAATCATTTTATGGATGAAGTCTCACTGACCGAACAGTCAAGCAGTTCGGCCATGAATATTGACGATCAGGAAGAAGTTGACCCACCACGAGACACGGTTATGTTGATATGGGATCCCGACATAATAATGTCTTTAGATGATTTGTTTGAGTCTCGAGAACAACCCATGGAAGTTTCGGTAGTATAGACGCATAGTAAAGGTCAACCCGGCTTGAAAAATACTGACGTCGCCCGGGCCCTACAAAGTAAGTTAACTCCTGATCACCTGAAAATACCTTTCTCTCCCGACGAAAAGCCTACAAGCATCCACACCAAGGAATTTCCCAAACTAGATTACAACGCAGTCTAAGATTTGAAAATTTTGAAGGTTAATATATCAGTTATGGATATATTTAGGATTCCTCAGCAGAAATACTTTATGTTGCAAGCTCTGAGCTCAGTAGAAGACCTGACTATAGGAAACGGTCAGAAGAAGGATCTATCATGAACAGATTTGGAAAGCAAGCCAACCATAAATACCTACTCAGAAGGTAGAAAGGAGAAGCCTTTTGTACCACCTTTCCTTTTAACATTCGAAGTTTTTAACAGGAATCTTCACAATTGTTTGGTATATTTTGGGGCATCCTCTAATGTAATTCCCTTGGCCGTTTGTAATAAACTGGGTGTTGTCCCTCTCAAAAGTGATAAACATGTCATACAATTATACAAAACCCAGGTCAAGTTCATGGGAGAACTCAAAGATGTGATGATCAAGATAGCGACACATCCTAATTTCGTACAAGTGATTGACATCATTGTGGTGGATATCCCTAAGGCATATGGTCTATTGTTAAGCTGATATTGGTCTGAACAGATAAACGGATATTTCAGTACAGACTGGGCACACCTTTGGCTACCATTGAAGGGCTACAAGAACATGATCAGAATCGATAGGGAGAGATATCTAAAGCATACGTTCATTGATCTGGAAACCCCAAACGAACCAGCCTCTACCGATTTCCCCATATTGAGAAACTATTCCTATGATTCTTACTTCAGCAATTTTGCTCCTCTCCTCTCCAATGTTCCACTTACTCAAAACTCTGAAATAATCTTTCAAGAAGAATCCTCGATGCCGATAGGAGATTCTCTCTTCTATCAAAACCCCGCGCTAGGACTTGTGAAAGAAAAGATCAGAGAACAAAACACTAGTGATGGAAGAGAAAGGAGCAATTTTCATTCACAAATTTGGACCCTCTATTTTGATGGATCTAAATCACAAGAAGGGTCAGGAGCAGGTTGCATCCTTATCGACCCGAAGGGTAAACGTCATTTCTTGTCCTATAGGCTAGAATTCGAATGTACCAATAACATTGTCGAGTATGAAGCTCTAGCACAGGGGTTAAAGAAAGCCATAGACCTATGTGTCAAGGAACTGAAAGTTTTCAGAGACTTTGAAATCATTATCAGATAAGTAAGAAATACCATACACTGCAATTTACCTCATCTTAAGAACTACCAGCAGAAGGTGGACAGGCTAATAGAACGCTTTGAGGCTTTCAATATCACTACAATCCCCAGAGCAAAGAATATCCTTGCTGACTCCTTAGCCACAGTTGCTTCCAGACTGTCGCCTTTAGAATATTATGAAGCATCTAGATTCACTGTAGAGCTACTCTACAGGCCGTTGGTGTCGAACAACATATATAATTGGAAATTCTTTGAAGGTGATGAGCAAATCATAAACTTCTTGACCAACCAAGACAACTTCAAATATCTAGCCATAGACGATGAAGAGTTCCAAGAGAAAACAACATGAACTAATTCCCAAATAGGACAAGATGTCGAAAAATTGAAGGCTCACACAATCCCAAAAGGGATAGATAATCTAGAGAATCTTTTTTATCTAAAGGATCATTTTAAAGGACCCAAAAATGCAAAGACCAGTAGCTCCTTCCCCCTCCATGAAACTATGAATCTCAGGACTCCAAAGGCCCCGAAGAATGTGAATCTTGGCAAAACTATATCTAAGGAAGAGAGGAAGGCCTAACTCAAATTATTTAGGAAATACAAGGATGTTTTCGCGTGGTCCTATAAGGATTTGAAAACATACGACATTCGTATTATTCAACACACCATCCCATTGAAACCCGAAATGAAACCTTTCTAGCAAAAGCTCTGAAATTATCACCCATCCCTGGAACCCCTCATGTATCAGGAATTGAGGAAGCTTCTAGATGTGAAGATAATTTTCCAGGTTAGGCATTCTTCCTGGGTGGAAAATCTTGTCCCGGTAAGGAAAAAATCGGGATAAATCCGACTTTGCGTAGATTTTCGAAACCTCAACAGAGCTTCTAAAAAGGACAATTATCCTATCCCACTGATGGAGAAACTCTTGCAAACCGTTTCGGGCTCGGAGATCTTCCCTCTACTAGACGGTTTCTCAAGCTAAAACCAAGTGTTGGTTTCAGAGGAAGACCATCTGAAAACCACTTTCTGAACCAAATGGGGAACCTTCGCTTATAAGCATATGCCCTTCTGGCTAATCAATGCAGGAGAAACCTTCCAAAGGACCATGGACGTGGCCTTTCGGGGACTTATCAATAGATGTGTGGTAGTATATTTAGATGAGGTAACAATGTATTCGAAGAATAGAGAAGAACACATCTACCACTTAACTTGGATTTTCGAAAGGTGTCGAAAATACGGTATATATCTGAACCCCGAGAAAACTATCTTTGGTGTCAAGGAAGGGAAGTTTTTAGGGCATAGTATATCTCAAGCAGGGATCCACATAGACCCATAAAGGATTAAGGCCTTAGCTCAATTCCTACTACCCCATAATAAGAAAGCTATACAGTCCTTTTTCGGGCAAATCAATTTTGTGAGGAAATTCACTCCCGACTTCACCGAAATTATCAAAGCCTTGCAAAGGATGATTCGCAAGGACTCTGAATTTAAGTGGTATGATGAATGAAAACATTCTTTCAACAATATCAAAGCAGCCATATCACGGGCCTTGATGTTGTGAAGTCCCAATTTTAATAGAGACTTTAACCTTTATACTTTCACCTCCGACCAATCGCTAGTTGTGGTTTTGACTCAGAAGGATGATGACAACAACGAAGCCCCAGTGTCATTTATGAGTACCAATCTTCAAGGAGTTGAGCTCAATTATCCTACCATAGAAAAACAGGCCTACACAATTTATAAGGTCGTAAATCATTTCAAGTCTTACATCCTCAAGAATCACACTAAGGTGATTGTGCCACACCCCACGGTCTGATCCATGTTTACCCAACAAGATATGGGGGAAAGAAGAGGGAACTGGATGGTAGTAGTCCAGGAATTTGATCTAGATATAAAACCTGACAAACTAGTAAAGGGGAAAGGTTTGTGCAAGCTCGCAGCCGAAGCGCGGGATCAAGAAAATGAAGATCTCGGGTGGGAAAATGAAATGACGCTACGGTGCAACGAAGTAGCATACATCTCCCCAAGACAAGACTCATGGTACAAGGATTTATCTTATCTTTTACATCATGGAGATTGTCCCGAGAACCTCAACCCTAGGGAAAGGAGAGCCCTGAGATTGAAATCTGCACAGTATCGCCTTATAAATTCAGTGCTCTTTCAGATCAATTATGATGGGGTACTATTGAGATGTCTCGAATGATAAGACGCTGACAAGGTGTTGAGGGAACTCCACGATGGCCCTTCCAGAGGACACTTTGCAGGGAACACCACCGCCCATAAGATTCTGAGAGTCAGATATTATTGGCCCACCTTATTTAAATATGCTCATACTCATGCTAGGAACTGTAAGACTTGTCAAATAAGTGTTGGAAAGGAGAAGAGAGAAACAATCCCACTTCAGCCCATGATTTTTTCCAGGCCTTTTGAGCAGTGGGGGTTGGATATCATAGGAGAAATTACTCCTAGCTCTTCAAAGATGCACAAGTAAATTCTTACTTCCACCGACTATTTGACAAAGTGGGAAGAGGCTCCAATTTATAGAACAATAGTTGATCACAAGGTTTGGTGTCCCCTCCGTTCTAGTATTTGATAATGTGGCTTACTTTTCTTCTACCCTGTTAACGGAGTTTTCTCTGGACAAAGGGATCATGATCAAGTACTCTGCAAATTACTACCCTCAGGGAAACAGTGTGGCGGAGTCAACTAATAATAACCTGGTAAGAATTTTGAAGAAGACAGTTATAGACAACCAAAGAAATTGGCACAACCAACTCCATAATGCTCTATGGGCCGATAGAGTCATGCCCAAGGAAGTTGTCAGGAATTCCCCATACTTTCTGGTCTACGGACAGGAAGCCAGCCTCCCAAATGGGCTTTATCTACCATCTCTCCAATTGGCCCAAGATTCCAGTGAGGAACCCTCATCGGCCATGCAACAGAGGATCGACACTCTGCTCATGCTCGAAGTACAGAGAGAAAAGGCTAGGTCGAAATTCCTAGCTCATCAACAGATAGTGAAACGATGGTTTGATAAGCATAAGGATAAAGAAAAGAACTTTGAGGTAGGAGACTTAGTGTTGAAGTGGGACAAAGCAAACGAACCAAAGGTAAAACATTCTAAGTTTCAGAGCCTATGGCTTGGACCATTTCAAGTGGCCGAGAAATTTGGGGCAGGTACCTATCGATTGCAGAATCTGAAAGGGGAACCTAATGCCCTCCCAGTGAATGGTCAAGCCCTAAAATGATACTTTCATTAATAAATAAATAAATAATTTTGTAATATATACAGGTATGAATAAATGTGTGCCCGTTATGAACTAGATATTTTGCATTCGCCCAGTGAATCGCCATTTTTTGAGTACTCAACACACCCTAATAAAGTCTATGGCCATTTACTTTTGGGGTACCACTCGCTCTTCATCTTGGACTATTATCACTTCAGTATGAAATTGACGCCTTCTCTTATCTCATATGTTTCATGATTTAATTGATTAAAATTTTATTATGTACGAAAAAGAACCTTCTTAACTCTGAAAGAGACTTAATTACTACTCAAGGAATCGGCGACCCAGGATTTTCCCCGAATCACTTGAGAAATTCAGCATCGATGAAAGATAAAGGTGGTGAAAATGGTTTGGGAAGTCAAAGTAGCTGAGTGTCAACCTTCATCGGCGTCGGCCAATGAGAGAGTTTCTTTCCTATGAATAAACCTCGATAAGGATTTTACCGAAGACCGATCCGTTCATCTTCGACAGAAAGGTGAAATAGTATGCGCTGTGAAAGGAAGAGTGACACTGCCGACCTTCGACCCCAGACCCATTTTCGGCATTAAATACATTACAATGTGTAAATTCACAAAGAAAAAACTTTACATTATTTTCTTTTCCCAATATTACCTGATATCGGCACCCGTAGTATCTGATATTTTATTAAATGTTTTCGATGCGAGCGAGGTCCCAAGTAAGATCCTTATTTATCAACGAATTCCTTTTATAACTAAATATTTCTAATGATCCGGGGTTGATAACGCCATGTAAGAATCTATTGATATTATAAATTTTACAAAAGGAAACGTATCAACAAACCCATAGTACAATAATGACGATTACAAAATCTGATAATTTGTGCAAACTGATAATTTGTGATAAGAAAACACGGTTAATATTATATTTACATCCATAAGAAAGCGTAATACAAAAACAATACTTCTGATATTTAGTATTGAAGGCTCCCGCCAAGTTCGCATCACATATAACTAATCCACTCCGACGTCATGACCAACTGGCTCGGTGGCAGTAACACCACGAGTATCTTTACAAAAAAAGAGAAAAAAGGCAAATTCGTCCAAGCGTTGCTCAGAAGAATGCAAGGCACAGGATCACCCGCTAAGCCTCTCCCACACATGAACCTTTTCCCAAGTTACTACTCGCGCCGTGCACTGTATCCTTTTCCTCCGTCGTCCGCTGTGCCTTGCACAGATGCACAATGGAATCTTGTGCTTCCTGAAGTCGTCTCTGCAGCCAAATCGTGCTTCCTACACGACCCTGCGACAATGGTATCTCTTGGTCTTTTTCCACCAACCGACGTCGCAACTCTCTATTCTCTTGGTAGAGTTCATCTATCGCAATATTAGCCCACTCTAATTGCTGAGTTGGGATCTCGACAGGAGGATTTGGTGCTTTTTCCCATCGTCTCTTGTTTCCTCCACCAGTAGTGCCAACCGTCCTCGACCAATTAGTAGGCATCGTAGACCCCTCAGGGGCTGGACGTACTTTCATCTTGATCGAAAGGTGGTTTTCCTCCCCTTTGCTCGAATCTTTCCTAGGCCTTCCTCTTCTCCATATTTTTTTCTCATGAGAAGGTGCGTTTACCAGCATACCTTTCCCAGACGCACCCTTTTCATCTTCAATCTCTGTTGAGGACGTCGACACCTTCTCTGAGCCAAAACCTGCACCTCCTATTGGACTTTCAAGGACATGGGAAGTGAACCGAAAAGAATCCTAGGCATGTTGGGGCTCAGACCTGGTGCTCCAGCTACCCCACAGACCATGTCCCGTGTTTGGAGGGGATCCCATTGCGCAACAGCATTGTGACTCGGTCATCCGTAGGTGATGGAGGAAGTTTATGCAGGACTTCACCAAGATGATTTCGCCAGACCGAAATTCCATAGAGCATAAGCTCGACATAAGCGTAATATTTCCCATAGAACTCTCGTAATTTATAGAAAAA
Organism: Picea glauca; assembly: GCA_000966675.3. Taxonomy (NCBI): domain Eukaryota; kingdom Viridiplantae; phylum Streptophyta; class Pinopsida; order Pinales; family Pinaceae; genus Picea; species Picea glauca. Next base: position 139,059 of record JZKD02S1597347.1, read on the forward strand.
CAAAGGAGCAAAACGTAGTGTTCCAGTGAAATACTCGCGCCTCGTGACATGGTGTTTAAAGACTCGACGCACCACAGATGTTTGACGGATGTAACCCATAGCATGTAAACATTGTCGATTGAAGTTACAGAGTATGTATGGTACGACTCTTCAGATCTTTCTCCATATCTACATTATTTAAGGAATGATGTTTTATACGCTTGATAATACAGATTCTGAGGGAATTTAACGGCTTTCCTGTTATGGGGTCCCACCTTTTGGAAGTATACACGTGCACACTCGCCTACGACGTCTCTTTTCATCACCAAAGGTCAAGTAATTACTATGGAGATTTAAAACACTCATGGATGTCGTACTTGATTTGCCACCCCATGATACGCTAACATAATTCATTTTAACCAAAGGAGTGACGGCTTCGTCCAGGTCATCACAGGTCATTCGAAGGAGCGACTGAGATCACGTAAGTATTAAATGACTGAGACTAGCGAGTTACACATGTACGTATTAGTCTTTTCAATTTATTTACGTCTTATCATAGGTTTCTTAAATCGCTAAATTATTTCATCTTAATTGCAGGAAAGAACCCTCCCCGATTACCAAATAAAGTTCATCCTGTGGCCTCGCCGAAGGACTCGAAAGGAACACCGAAGTTGAATCATCGGCACAAATGAAGGATTCTAGGCTCTTCGAGTGTGACGCCCCTGATCAGTTATCAACTCAAGTAACGTGTTCAATACACACACCGAATGAGACTTGTTATGGGTCGAAGAATGTGTGAAGACAGTCGATGCGAAGCTAGGATGAGTACAGCAGTTCGCGAAATACCCAATCAGAGCTCGAACCATGTTGCAACTACTAGACACCAGTTTGGTATAGTATTGAATGCATGCAGTGGATATCAGAGGAGTATATGTTGCCCCTATGGAACAACGCAGGTTCCTGTGGGCCCAAACCTGTGAAGATTTGTTTATCAGCTGGTCTGAATATGAAGAAAGTCATCTATTTCAAGAAAAATCCCAGATGAATTGTTAAAGAAACTGTTGGATGACTGCACCACGTGGCGATTTTTGTTTGGTTCAAACTATACTTAACCGTTAATTTCGGTTTAATTTTATATTATAAATAGAGACATCGAACGATTAACAAGGGGTCGATGGTTGTTGTAACAACTCTTTCCTTTTGGTTGTTGATAATTATTTTGAGACTGCTATGAATTGAGAAGTCCTTTTGGACCAAAGACAAGCTATTTTCATCAGATGTATGTGATTGGAGTTTAGAGAAGAATTACTTCCTATCATGTTCCAAGAATGATGCAGTAAATGAGTAAGAGCAATCGATTATGTTGTCAAGTTATCTGGTGCAATGTTTTTTTTATGTTCTTTGCTTTAATGATGAAGATAAATCGTTGTGTTGTTATGTGATGAATGTTATGGTAGATGAATTATTTTTCTTTCCATGATCTTGGTTACATATGTGTTTTTCTTTCTGTTAGTTAGATTCTCAGGCAGTAATTGGATGCTCATTTGGTTAATGTATTATTACTAGGCCCTTTGGTATAGAATCATTGTCTACATGTTTGAGCAGTGGGTTATCCCAAGCTCAGCCTCTTCCCAGTAGTTGAAATTCAATCCTGTTTCTTGTCAAGTTGGCTTATGTTGGCTTGTGTCTCTCAAACCAGTCCCACCCAAGAGAAAAATACAGAAAGGAGCAGTCCTACTTGAAGGGAGAGCCTTCACAAGAAAAACACAAAGCCCATTGATAAATAGGTTGGATCACAAGATCCAGAGAACCATTCCATCTCAAATGCCGCAGAGTCTAATTGGGCCTCGGTGGCGGGTTTTGTTCCTGCAGTTGAAATCAAGGGATTTAAGACCCATCAACACATGGGAACAGTTTTCCTCGGATGAATTCAAACACTGAAACTCATGTAAAGGATGTTATTGCTCAAGGGTAATCTACTTCACTTGTATCCCCCATCCCATATTTAACTTCTCTTGCAACAAGTTCTAGGATTCTTGGTTCAGAGGTAGTGAATGTAGAATATTCAACACCCATTGAACCAGAAGAAATGCCTTCATCATATTTTTCTTTAGTAAGAAAAGGAAAGTTATTGTACGAAAAGAATCTCATCAAAAAGGAGGAATAATTACTAAAAGGCAAAAAATTATATATGATGAACAGGGACAAAGTGACGCTGAATTCACAATACAGGTAACAGATTCTCTGGGATCTTTTGCAACAGATAATTTATGGTCAATAGATAAGTTAAGAGAGCATCTTGACTAGAAAAATATTTTAATTTACTAGTTACATAATAATTTGAAACAAATGGAGGTGACTATTAAAGAACAAGTTATCTCTGAATTAGCTCAAATCAGACAAAGTCATGATCATAAAATAAAGGAATTAGAAGAGAAACTGAGAAAAAAATTCCAAACGCAACAGGTGCTGAAAAATAATTCTTCCCAAAAATATGCATTAATTGAAGGATCAGATATTGCCACTGAGAGGGGGGGTGAATCAGTGAAACAATTATTATATCAATTTTTCTTTTGTTAATGAAAACTGAATTTTAACACAATATTGTATCGCGGAACCCAAATGGGAAAACCACAAACTCTTTTCTATTAACTGCAAAATTTTGTCTTACATGTTACATAGAAGGAATATATTATTCCTTTTCAATCAGCACCAACTGATCAGGATGCACCCACACCCTTGTTCATCGGCACCAACTGGTAGGAAGATTCGACCCCCTGTTTAGTCAAATACAACTGACAAGGAAGCACCAACTCCCTCTGCAGTCACCAGCCTTCCCTTGCACCACCCAACCACCCTTATTTTCTGAATCTGGGGAAACTTTTGTATCAAGTATTTACTGCATGTTTCTCTGCTTCTCTAATTAATATATCTTCTGATTCAGACTGCAGAGTCACTATATTCTCAACACTCTTCCTCTTTTATATAATATTCAAAACGGCGTGAGAGTGATACACTGTGTCCCTTTGTTTGGACCATCGCACCTCTTCGTTTTAACTTGACCATAATCATTGTTTTATCATTTTTACCGTGAAGGATTTTCATAAATTTATCACAGTTATGGATCAATTTCGTCCTTTTAACTCGATCCCAAATCTCTATAATTTATTTACAGAAACTGAGTTCTGTAGAGGCGCTTCCTTCAAACCATTACATGTGACCGAGTGATATAAAACCACGGCCTTTATCAACTTTAGCGATGTATTATATTCTGCCTTTAAAATATCTTATTTTATATGACCAAAGGAAGTGACCAGACGCTAGGCCAAATGAGTGCTTGAGCGCTTATCAATTCAAAGGTCACGATTTAATCCCCTGATGAGATGGACGAGAGTCAAGACATCGGGAACTTCGGGATTTCAACTTTTCAGATTTTCAAATTAGATTGATTTATTTCGTGGAAATGAATCAATGGTCAGATTTGATCCTTACACTCATCCTTTCAATACTTAATCTAACGGCTAGGACTTAATCAAGCATTAAGATGGATGGCCACCATTTACTTCACGACTTCATGTAAGTGTGAGTGTGATGTGTAGGCAGGGTAGTGGAGTGTGGCGGTGATGCGCAGAGGTGGTATGGATGATTGGTTTGGCGGTTTACTCAGAGGGGGAGGTAGGCAGTAAGTGGTAAGGAGTGAGGGGGGTCCGAGTTAACAAGAAGGTGACACTTTATGAGGGCCCCGCTTGGGAAAAACCACCAACTCAGACCCCCCCCACCGTTAAAGGAATAAAGGTTGGGGGGGTCTAATATTCCCTGTCAACCATAGATATGAACACCCGATTATCGGCCACTGAGATTAGCGCACCCTTTAACACAAAGCGCCAAAAATATCATGTCACCACCGAACTTAGGATAAACGCATTTTATGGGTTTTTTCAATTTACCCTTTCTTGATTTTGTCACCAAGGGGTCAGAAATACATCATTTTAACTGATGTCAACCGTAGATCTATTTGGCGAGTGACCATCGCCGGTTGGTAGTGGAACTAATGCCAACCATTGATCTATTTGGTGAGTGACCATCGACGCTCGATGTGGATTGCGGAACCACAACTTGCATGTGATTTAATTTGTCACCCAATATCTGTGTGCATATCAACGGTCTTGATCTGGTATGATCGTTGACTAGTCCTCCAACGATTCTTCTAAGATTCATCGCGTCATCTCTTCTGATCTTTGATCTTCATTCTCTCACCCTCTTGAGCTTTTATCTCTGCATATCGTCCAATTGTTTGACATCAACCATTATATGCTAACAAAATATTGTTAATATCAATGACAATTCATCATACCAACTTATCATTACATCAATGATATCGATTGTTGACATCAATGAAAATATATTAATGACACTATATCCAACAATCTCCCCTTTTATCATTGATGGAACCATTCAAACTTCATATTGAATCTCCCCTTGAGATGTTGCATCTCTCTTCTGAAGTTATTCTCCCCCTTTGACATCAATGGAAAATGGTTGCTTCCCTTATGGTAAATCTTTGTTTGTCTGTATACTTCTGACCAAAATTTAAAAACGGATAAATCTTTTTTCAATCATACTTTTCCTATCATACTGAATGAATCCTTCTAAATTTGATTGTTGTCTCCCTCTGATTTGGTGCCAATTGATGCATTTTTTATTATATATATATATATATATATATATA
>JZKD02S1597347.1:151436-180344 GCA_000966675.3 Picea glauca
CCGGATGTACCTGCTGCTTATCACGGGCGCATTATCGCCTGAAACTTCGGACAAGTGGGTTTTAACCCGTTCTTTTGAGATCTAAACCCCTTAGCAAGAAATATCGCTAACACATTCTATGAGGAAGGTAGAAAGGAACTGTGAAAGAAAATATTATTAAATTTGGATCCCTGACATTGTTCTGTGAGCCTAGAATAAATCTCAGGAACAACAGGTTCTATACCCACCGACCACCATATTTCTTGGCTTTTTGTTTGCATAATGGTTATTTTGTTGGTGGTTTGTTATATGTTTTTGTTATATAATATATATGGCATGTATATAATATATATATACCATATATAATATACAAATGTAGTATAAACGTTGGTATATATACCCATGCACGGACCATAGTATGGGTCATGTGAAAAATCATTCAAACCAAGGGTTGGGCGCTAGCTCTCAACCCCTTTTCCCCTTCCATACAAACTTAACATAAATTTGAATATAAAATATGCCACATAGAGGTTAAGAACTATCATGTGGCATGTTGTTCGTGGGGTTTGGTTAAGGCGTGGAGACTATGGAGGTCATGGGATCAAACCTTGTTGACTCTAAAAAATATTTTATACAACACTAACCAGCACTAGCCAATGAGAAGTTGTCACAGCCAATGGAAAGTTGCCATGTGGCAGATTCTCATTGGTTGTTCAAATGCCATGTGTCATGAATTGATTGATCCACTTGGATTCCAACTCAGTTGTTGATGAACCTTGCCACATCACCCACCAACTCATCATGTGCCATGTCATCCCATGCCACATCATCATTCCATGTGTTACCCTCTGGTGGTGCCATGTGGCACCCCCATTTTTCCTGGTTTGACCAAACTTTGACTAGCCATAATTTTTGCATATGAGCTCTATTTTATGCCTTGTTTTCACTGTTGGAAAGATAACGACGATCTCTACGCAATAATGTCATTTTCATGAACTTTTGAGACGACAAAATTTTGATCTTTTATGGATCCCCTAGGACCTCTTTTGAGTGTTATGGATCCTCCTGGACCTCTGCGAGTATTCCTTAGATCCTCCTGGATCACACCTCCCCAATGAAGAACTTTTGAACCTCCAAAAGTATAAATATTCAACAACTTAACGATGATAGCTTCTTCACTCTTCCATCTTGTTGAATCTTTCGAAAGTAAGTCTTCATCTTGGGTCTTCAATCTCAGGTACTATATTAGTGCACTTTTGTCTTCTTTTCTGGAATATACATCTGACTCTGGCCTCTGGGACTGTAGTTAATATATAGCTTTGGTTCTGGCTCATAGATTCCCTGACAACAAAATTTGTGTTCATTGAATCTCTTTTATACATGTATATGAATTTCAAGATCCACGCCCAACTCCTTCTGCTAAAGATAGTCCATCTTGGCCAATTTGAAACCAAGTAGAATGTTGATCTATGCCTTGCCCATTTGGACTCCCTGTTCTACTTGATTTATCTATAGAAGTCCTTGAATGAATGTTTTTTCCATTGTTGCTCCTGACTTGAAAAACAATTCTTCTTGTATTGTCATCATATGTACTTGATTTCTTCTATTCAAGGTATACATCCATACGAACATGACATAGTATTTAAATATGCTTATAGAATGCACCTTTATATGCCTATTAAAAGATGATTATTCAGAAATCAATTGAGAATTATTTTTCCTCACTTTCCCAGTATCATTCATCCTTCTTGCTTGGATAACGATCACCTAACTCATCACAACCATAATGAAGACTGAAACAACATTGTTGACCAAGTTAAACATTCCCTTAAATCCACAAACTTTTCCATTCATTGTTTCACTAGCCAACCATATCTCATTTATCAGTAATAAACTGATCAACAAAAATAAATATACAGATGCGAAAGAGAATGAACCATCAACATATCTTCCCTTCTTAATAGGAACAACATCAACCAAAGGACTTGTTCTGCTTTCAACCATAGGTTGTAACTATGGATTTTAGATACTAACATTAACTAGCATGTGCCCTATAGTGACAGTTGTCAAATTTTTCTTCATCTGATGAGCTCTCACAATGAACTCAATCCCATCCTTGAAAATATGATACTTGTTTTGTTCCCTGTAGAAAATGGCCTTCATGTCATACAAGTATAGACTTCCCAAAACCATCCCACAAATGTTAAGTGTAACAATGTCTAACTCTACCTCATCAATGAAACTAGATGTGATCGTGAACCGTAACTTGCAATGTTTAGTTACATGTACCTGATCATTATCACAAATCCAACCCAAAGGATACAGTCTCAAATGAGTCCTAGTTTTCAATCCCAACTTCTGAACAACTTTCTCTAAAATAAGATTCACTTGTGATCCACTATCGATAAGTGTATCAATCTTAGTATGCTTTGAGATAACTCGTAAACAAAATAGGTCATTTCTTTTCCTTCCATCAGGGATTACTTTAGACTTTTCAGAGGAAGTATGAGAACCAAAACTTGCAACATAAGATTTACCTTTGACTCCCATAGCTGCAACCTTAGATTCATCTTTAGAATCTGATCCAAGATCTTGTATTATGGTTGTGGTCTTCTTATTATCCTTTCTAGGTTGATCCCACTTCGGCTTCAATTCTAAATGCAACTTCCAACACTTTGCCTCCTCATTTCCTTTCTTCTTGCAATGAGAACATGTATGCTTCTCTTCTTATTTATTCTTCACTATAGTTGTCTTCTTGAAGTTATGTGGCTTCTTTGGATGCTTCTTGAAGTTATGTGGCTTACCTGACACCTCCTTAACATGTTTTCATTTGTTGGCTTCAATATGTGTAGCTTGTATTGATACTTCATTAAGATTAGTAGGATTAAACATCAATATAGTACGGTGAATATATGAGTGCATACCACCAATATCCTTTAGAATATTCTCGAGAGTATGTAATGGAATTCCCAAAGATAATGCCTTCCTCTTAAATTCTTGTGTATAAGCTTGAACGTTTTTCCCTTTTCCTTGTCTTAGATGTTGCCAAGCAATCATGGATGTTTTCATATAATCTAATGGATAAAATTGTTTTCTTCATGCAACAATAAACTCAGTCCATGAAGAAATGATTTTACCATGTTGAATAAGATCAGTCTGTGTCCGACTCTCTCACCATATCAAAGTTGTATTGCTGAGGCAAAGAGTAGCCAATTGTATCTTTGAAGTGTCCTTTGAGATTTTTTGTACCCTGCAATACACTTCAATATGTTTTACCCAATTATCCAACTTCTCTGCATTCAAATCTCCATCATAAGTAGGAAAATCAAACTTAACATCTAGCTTTAACAAAGTCCTATAATGAGAATGAGAAGAATTCTTAGAACACTTTTTCCTCTTATGAGAAGAGCGTTCCCTTTCATCAAAAGATGATCATGATGATGATGATGATGATTGCAACGATGATGATGATTATGGGGAAGAAGGAGACCCTGGAGTTTTTTCACCTTCTCCTCCTTCAATTGCTTCAGTTTTTACCCTTGTTTCAAATGGACCACCTTCATTTTGATGAGGAGTTGCTCTCCTTCTTTCTAGGTCTTCCCACAATTCCTTAATCATATTTTTCATCTCAATAAACATCCTTTGAAACTCCTTATCAGTATTAGACATAAATTAATCATTCTACATTTCTTTCCTTCAAGTGACTCCCCTTGAATCAATTTTAGGATTATAACTTACAAGTTTGTCTTCACCTCACTTAGATTTGAACCTTGTAAGCATTCACTTGCAAATAAAAGTCAAAACCGGCTCTGATACCACGTGATTTGAAAATACCACATGAGTTATGATACCAACTTGATCCTTAAATAACAACAAACTATGATACTAATTCATCTCAAAGAACACTTAGATTTCAATACACATACACATCCAACTAGATTCAGGAAATTGAACATTGCTTGACTACTTGCAAAATATCATGTGAATATGCATATTTTTCCATAAACCCATAAACTCATGAATAACTTGAACTATAAATGATATAATACAATAGAAAATAAAAGAACTCAAATACACATGTAATTGACATACATCACTGCATAAAATCAGAGCCGAGCAATAGAAATCGACCTCAAGAAATCCTTTTGGAATAACAACCATCATAACCCACTACGCAAACATCAGTAACATAAACGAACCCATACCCAAGTGAAACGATACGCACTGACACAAAGTGTTTCAAACCCAGCAAACCCCATAACAACAAATGACTGGGTATGGTGATAAGAAGTGTAGAGACAGCCAACCAATCTAGGTTGAATGAAAACCTTTCAACCAAGACTGATAAGGATGACAGAGAGCCTTCAAGGCTTCTAACACTCAAAATGGTCAATGAAATTGTGACTTCAAACATTATTGCAATGAAAACCATACCAACCATTCATTTCAGAAAAATCTCACAATTTTACACAGTTGCCAGACTCTAGGAAAGCACAGACCCATACATCATCGAGCCAATATCTATTTCATAACCAGAGAGGATTCATGGACGGCAAAAAGACATACCTATAACCACAAAAACCTTAAAACTGCGAGCTTGGTCAAGCAGTTCTTCCTCTGCTTGAAAATTGGAGCTTAACCACAATGAACAAAATTAAGAAATAGCCAGGGTGATGGCTAGTGGAAGGGGTATGGGGTGGCGTGCAGTAAATGCATGTCGCCTCCATCCTCCATTCATTCAATTCCATAGTACACGCCATCCCACTAATCCATTAATTCATTCAATTAAACCATGCATCGAAACCAACATCCACTAATTTCCAAGAGCACCACCCTATGCTACATTAACCACTGTCAACCGTACTATAGCGCATATCACATGTATTTCCATATATCTCAATAGATTGTATAGCCACTAACCCCATTAGCTAGTGATGGCGCTACAACCAGGCACCTACCTCAGCAGGTCCCGCGCCTGACCTCCCGGTCTTAAGGATCGTTCTAATTTCACCTTCGAGCCAAAGTGGCTCTTTCGATTCCTTGTTGGAAACTCTGTTAAAACCCGATCCACAAGTCCTTCCTTTTCCTTCATGGCTCGAATACGACCATGAACATTTTCCCCATGGGAAATGCAAACTTCGGGTGTCAGGATTTCCTAATTCTTGATGTCACGAGAATCACTATTCTCGTGATCTCCCGATCACCGATATTCCGATATGTCGAAATGATTCAATAGCATTTAGCCCCCCAGGGCTATCTCCTGGTCCACATGACCATATCTCATGTGACCGTGACTCTATTTCGGGGTTTCGCGACCCAAGTGCTCAACCTCTCGTCCTCTGGACCCGCAAAATACCAATATGTGAAATGTCGATTGGCAATTTCCATGCCTTCTCCTTCTTCACGATTTCAAGCTTTCAAATGCCAAAATTCATTGGACCTCTTGTCCTTGGAATTCCCAATCCTTCAAATCCCGATTTTCCAAACTGTTATTCTTTTCCAGGCTTTCCACCTTTTCACGATTTTGGAACTTTCGTTTCCGAAATGCGCGTGTCTCATGTCTTCAGGATTCGCGAAACGTGAATCCCAAAATGCCGAAATGGCTCTCCTATCGAGATTTTCCTCGAATACCTGGATTTCCGCCACGTGTCCTCCTATGATGGGTGGTCCTCATTCATTTCGTGATTTCGTGAAATCAAATGTCAAAATGCTTCGGAATATTGTCCTTGGAACTCCCAAAATCCCGACATACGAAATGTTGATGGGGTTCCTAATCCAATGGCACTCCCGTAACCTGGATCCAATGGCTATCCTCGCTCCTCGCGACTTTGTGACTTGGAGCACCCAACGCTTGGGCTCTTACCTTGCGAACCTCCAAGTTCGCGAGATCCTTATATCTCTGCCACCTGTCCTCCTCCAACAGATAGTCCTGATCTTCTCGTGACTTCGTCTCTCACGACTTGGAGTGCCCAACCTTTGGGCTCTCACCCTGTGAACCTCCAAGTTCACAAGGTCTCTCGATCTCTGCAACCTATCCTCCTCAAATGGACGGCTTCGATCTTCGCTGCTTCGGGACTTTTGATATCGAGTCCAGACCTTCGTCCTTCGGACTCCCGAACTCCTAAACATCGATACCCCGATACCAACTTCCTCGGGACTTTCACCTCTGCTCACGAGGGTTTAAACCTCGAACTCCTTTCCACATATCCAACGGCTATCGGTCCATGTACCTAGATCTAACGAATCAGACCTATTCTCCCGCTGTGCCTTTTCTACGATGCCTGGACACGAATCCATGGTCCAGATCCTCTCGGTTGATCCGAAGGCATCTATTGCCCCTCCCGATATTTGGCGCTTTTCTTCCGAACTTGGAAGAATTTCAAATGCTCAAAGGCCTCGACCTCTGTCTTCTTTCTTCTGTGAGCTTCACAACTTGAATCCTCGTCTGCACGTACAAAAGTGTTGTTCCTCTTGAGCTTTAAAACTATGAACTCTTCCCAAGAGTTCTCTAGCCTCTGCACTCCTTGCAGCTACGGCTTCATGCACTTAAAGCACTACTCCTCTTGAGTTTTCTCTCCCGAATCCTTGAAGGATTCTGACTCCTGCTTCTCTGCAGAGTCTCTGCACGTAAAGTGTTGTTCCTCATGAGCTTCTCTTCTCACCCAGACTTCTGAGGAAACAGATCCTTCTCTCTTTCTCCTGCAGATGGAAAATTACGAGGCCCTCCTGGCACTTGGTCTGCTCAAGCAACCTATTGTTGAGTATTTTCGGGTATCCAATAACCCTGCGAATATGCTCAATTCCCACTTGGAAGAGCCTCTTACGGAACTCCTCGGAGTTTCCACCTTCTTCTGAACTCAACAGAATCCCTCTGTGTACTCTAGCACTTAATCCATGCCCACCTGGTAGAGTATCAAGAATCCTTCAGTGGTTCTTTCTTCTTACGAACTCACGGCAGAGTTCCCCAGTGCATTACTGTACATATGCTCAATTCCCACTTGGTAGAGCTCTCAGAATTCTTAGTAATTCTGGCTTCTGTCTGAACTCACAACAGAGTTCTCATGTCTTCTGTGCACTCCTTGCACCTGCTCAATGCCCTCCTGGCAGAGCTTCACAGAACTCCTCAGAAATTCTGTCTGCAACTGTGTTTTCTCATACACATCCTTGCCTCTAAGGTATTCAACAACCTTGAGGTCTTTCTCCCGAATCGTTGATTTCAGCTTTTGTGCCGACCTGGCACGTCTCTGTCTGCCTCCGCAGAGTTCAGAAATGCACCCTCTATGCAATGCTATAAGAACCCGCAGCGTTCTGTCACACCCTCCTGGTGTGAAGCCTCAAAGACCTCTCAAGCCTGAAACCAAACAACTCCTGCAAGTGCATAAACATAACATACATTCACAGCATATAAAGAACACTCACAGACATTCATTTAACACCAGAAATATGCAGGAAAAACTGCTATTTATATTAAAATGGAAAATGCATGTTTTGTACAAGGTGTTCTTGAGCACTGCCTGTAACAAGGTCTCGACTCTTCTCTTCTGCTCTCTACTCGCAGACTCTAACTCAACTATTCATCTCTACTCTCCCCATTACAAAATGAGATCCTTTCGATCTTTTACCTTAGGGGCTCCTCGAGCTCTTCCCTCCAATCTACCTACCCTATTCAATTACATTGAATGGGTTGTCTAGTCCGCAATATGGATCTCGATCTCAGCCTTACAAACATTAAAGGCCTACCTACTCTAATGTCTGCACAAAGGCATGGCTTCATGGCTCAACAACCTAAAACATTAAATTACATTCAAATTCAAAATGGAAGATGAGGGTTGTGCCTCTCTTCAGCATTGAATGCACATGTTGATGTGGCTGGATGGATGGCTGGATGACGTGGAGAGATGTTCCTGCATCATACTCCTCAGCTACAAAATTCATGAGATCCTACTCATGAGCTTCCTCTCTCAGTTGTGGAAATCCTCCTGAATCCCAAACAAATCTCTGGAGTTGTTCATCTGCTCCTTCTCCTCGTTGATGTTGTTGCTTCTACGTTGATGTTGTTGCTTCTCTGCCCAGTTTATCCTTTCCGACAGTCTCTGCTGACCTGATCATCAGCTTCCTGATCATCTCGATCACTTCATCCAGCTGCTCCAATGGTTGGCTCTGCTTTTGTAGTCTCCCCAGCTGCAAATTTTTTTTGTAAATGGGTAGATCATCATGATCTCCCATGCCATCTTCTTCATCTTCTTCTGTGGCCTTAACTTGCCACCCTGCTGCAAAGTTTATCTCTGCAATCTTCCCTTGACTGACCTGTTATTCAGTCACCTTCTTCTCGGTTGGCTATGGATTGTCCAGCCAATTCTCCAACATCTTCAGCTCCATCTCCCATGGAGTGATTAATCTGCCTACCTGCTCTTGGGCTTCTTCTATTGCCAGCTTCAGTGTTGCAACTTCCTCAGCTTCCTTGTTGAAAGCATTGATCCATTCTTTAGAATGCTCATTCTCCTCTCCTTCTTGGGAAGTCTCAGATATCTGCTCCAGTTCCTCTTTGACAGTCTCAGCTAGCTGTCCTTATGTTGTTGTTGCACCTGCAACACAGATTTTTGCCTCCCCTAGGCTATGTGGTAGGAATACCTGAATTCCCCTAATCATTTGAAGATTCGCTTGATCTTCTTTCTCTGTCAGCTGCTCTGGCTGATTCAAATCCATCTCTGAGCTCACCTGCTCGGTCATCTCCTCGGGTTGATTCGAACTCGCCCCTGAGTTTATGAGACTCTCACATAGCCTCAATTGCTCATCTCTCCCCACCTGGCAATATGGGATTTCTCTACTACCCTCTTGGCGGTCTATGGAATCAATTGATCCCATCTTTGTTCCCTTGCCCACCTGGAAAATTGGAAACTTTACGTTGCCCTCCTAGTAGTCTATGAGATCTCACAGTGATCTCGATCTATTGCCCACTTGGAAATATGAAATTTCTTCTCTGCCCTCCTGGCAGTGCTTGAGATCTTCAGTTGATCCCATTTCACTGAGATCTCTCCCAGTCTCTGGTTCACATATCTGAACCATTTCTTCTTCTAGTCCATTGAGGTTTTCCACATACCTCAACCATCCTCTTATCAGCCTACGTTGTCTTATGACCATCAGCTGCTTGACTGGCCATTTTTCTTTTGCCTTCCTCATGGGCCATTCATATACCCACCTTGGCTTGGGTTTCTACTGCATCCGTAATGCAAGCTTTTTTATGTCTGCCCTTATATCAGCGAGGTCTTTATCTATTTCTGCAAGATTTTCTGCTTTTCTCTTCCTCTCAGCATGCTTACAACCTTCAGTAGCCATGTTACTGTCTCTGTCTTCCCTCCTAGAAAATTTGTTGTCACTCCTGCAAATCTGAGTGCTTCAGCCTCTCCCTACAATCTTGTTGATTGTCTTCTCGATTGTTGCCTACCTATGAACAATCACCACAGAGTTTCAGTACTCTGTCTTCTTCTGTCTTCTGCCTTCTCCCTCTGTTTGAAATATACAAATAGATTTCTCGCTCTGATACCACCTGATGGTGCTACAACCAGGCACCTACCTCAGCAGGTCCCGCGCCTGACCTCCCGGTCTTAAGGATCATTCTAATTTCACCTTCGAGCCGAAGTGGCTCTTTCGATTCCTTGTTGGAATCTCTGTTAAAACCCAATCCACAGGCCCTTCCTTTTCCTTCACAGCCCGAATGCGACCATGAACATTTTTCCCATGGGAAATGCAAACTTCGGGTGTCGGGATTTCTTAATTCTCGATGTCACGAGAACCACTATTCTCATGATCTCCCGATCATCGATCTTTTGATATGTCGAAACAATTCAACAGCATTTAGCCCCCCAGGGCTATCTCCTGGTCCACGTGACCATATCTCATGTGACCACGACTATATTTCAGGGTTTCGTGACCCAAGTGCTCAACCTCTCATCCTCTGGAACCCCAAAATACCGATATGCGAAATGTCGATTGGTAATTTCCCGGCCTTCTCCTTCTTCGCGATTTCGGGATTTCAAATGCCGAAATGCATTGGACCTCTTGCCCTCGGAATTCCCGATCCTTCGAATCCCAATTTTCCGTACTGTTATTCTTTTCCGGGCTTTCCACCTTTTCGCGATTTCGGAAATTCCGTTCCCGAAATGAGCGTGTCTCCTGTCTTTAGGATTCACGAAACACCAAATCCCGAAATGCCGAAATGGCTCTCCTATCGGGATTTTCCCCGAATTCTTGGATTTCCGCCACATGTCCTCCTATGATGGACAGTCCTCATTCATTTTGTGATTTCACAAAATCAAATGTCGAAATGCTTCAGCATCTTGTCCTCGAAACTCCCAAAATCCCGACATACGAACTGCTAATGGGGTTCCTGATCTAACGTCCCTCCCGTAACTTGGATCCAATGGCTATCCTTGCTCCTCGTGACTTCGCGACTTGGAGCACCCAGCGCTTGGGCTCTTACCTTGCGAACCTCCGAGTTTGCGAGATCCTTAGATCTCCGTCAGTTGTCCTCCTCCAACGGACGGTCCTGATCTTCTCGCGACTTCACCTCTTGCGACTTGGAGCGCCCAACCTGTAGGCTCTCACCCTGCGAACCTCTGAATTCACGAGGTCTCTTGATCTCTGCCACCTATCCTTCTCAAATGGATGGCTCCGATCTTCGCTGCTTCGGGACTTTTGATATCAAGAGTCCAGACCTTCGTCCTTCAGACTCCCAAACTCCCGAACGCCGATACCCCGATACCAACTTCTTCGAGACTTTCACCTCTGCTCACGAGGGTTTAAACCTCGAACTCCTTTCCACGGATCCAACGGCTATTAGTCCATGTACCTAGATTTGATGACTCAGACCTATTCTCCCACTACGCCTTTTCTACGATGCCTGGACACGAATCCAAGGTCTAGATCCTCTCGGTTGATCCGATGGCAGCTATTGCCCCTCTCGATCTTTGGTGCTTTTCTTCCAGGCTTGGAAGAATTTCAAATGCTCAAAGGCCTCGACCTCTGTCTTCTTTCCTTTGCAAGCTTCACAACTTGAATCCTCGCCTGCACGTACAAAAGAATTGTTCCTCCTGAGCTTTAAAACTCTAAACTATTCCCAAGAGTTCTCTGGCCTCTACACTCCTTGCAGCTACGGCTTCATGCACTTAAAGCACTACTCCTCCCGAGTTTTCTCTCCTGGATCCTTGAAGGATTATGACTCCTATGTCTCTGCAGAGTCTCTGCACGTAAAGTGTTGTTCCTCCTGAGCTTCTCTTCTCACCCAGACTTCTAAGGAAACATATCCTTCTCTCTTTCTCCTGCAGATGGAAAATTATGAGGCCCTCCTGGCACTCGGTCTGCTCAAGCAACCTATTGTTGAGTATTTCCAGGTATCCAATAACCCTGCAAATATGCTCAATGCCCACTTGGCAGAGCCCCTTACGGAACTCCTCAGAGTTTTCATGTTCTTCTGAACTCAACAAAATCCCTCTGTGTACTCTGGCACTTACTCCATGCCCACCTGGTAGAGTATCAAGAATCCTTCAATGGATCTTGCTTCTTACGAACTCATGACAGAGTTCCCCAGTGCATTATTGTACATATTCTCAATGCCCACTTGGCAGAGCTCTCAGAATTCTTAGTAATTTTGTCTTTTGTCTGAACTCACAACAGAGTTCTCCTGTCTTCTATGCACTCCTTGCACCTGCTCAATGCCCTCCTAGCAAAGCTTCACAGAACTCCTCAGAAATTCTATCTACAAATGTGTTTTCCCATACACAGCCTTGCCTCCAAGGTATTCAGCAACCTTGAGCTCTTTCTCCTGAATTGTTGATTTCAGCCTCTGTGCCCACCTGGCACGTCTATGTCTGCCTCCGCAGAGTTCAAAAATGAACCCTATGTGCACGGCTATTAGAACCCGCATCATTTTGTCACACCCTCCTGGTGTGAAGCCTCAAAGACCTCTCAAGCATGAAACCAAACAACTCCTGCAAGTGCATAAACATAACACACATTCACAGCATATAAAGAACACTCACAGACATTCATTTAACACCAGAAATATGCAAGAAAAAACTGCTATTTATATTAAAATGGAAAATGCCTGTTTTGTACAAGGTGTTCCTAAGCATGGCCTTTAACAAGGTCTCGGCTCTTCTATTCTGATCTCTACTCGCAGACTCTAACTCAACTATTCAACTCTACTCTCCCCATTACAAAATTCCTTTCGATCTTTTACCTGAGGGGCTCCTCGAGCTCTTCCCTCCAATCTACCTACCCTATTCAATTACATTGAATGGGTTGTCTAGTCTGCAATCCGGATCTAGATCTCAACCTTACAAACATTAAAGGCCTACCTACTCCAATGCATGCACAAAGGCACGGCTTCATGGCTCAACAGCCTAAAACATTAAATTACATTCAAATTCAAAATGGAAGATGAGGGTTGCGCCTCTCTTCAGCTTTGAATGCACGCGATGACGTGGTTGTCTGGATGGTTGGCTGATGTGGAGAGATGCTCCTGCATCAACTAGGACTAACAACAATCCCTTAACTTCAATGTATGTAGTGTAGCATAGTAGCATAGTTTTAATTTCTTGCTTAGATTTTTCTCCATATTTATTTTTCATGACTAACACATGTTTTGTGGAGGTGTAACATATAATAGATCATGGCGCAACAAAAATAACAGTTCATGTAAGCCTTTGTGACATGGATATGAGAGTTTAAAGTAAATACACTCACACATAGCATGAATTTTCCATCACCCATTTGTTGCAAATAGAACTAATATTTGACATCAATCATGATCAAATCTATAAGCAATGTCCAACATCGACATAACATCAAATAAGAACCATATCTGATCCTCCAATCTACAATGGGGTCCCACCTACTAGTATTATAGATATATCGTTAGCTTATAATAATAGGCTTTAGCAATACTTTGCAGGCATAAAACTTTGTTGCAATTTTAATCGTCAACAAACTGGCAACTCCACAGGGAAATTTGTTTTCAATAGATTAGAACTCAGAACTCATGGTTTCGCAGACCAAGAACGGTATATCAAGAAGATATAACTAGAATGATTATGCAATAGGGGGAAGTGAGCGGCTTTAATGGAAAAATGATTGGGAATTTGGGAACAACTCATGAAAAGTGTTAAGTATGAGGGGTTTTATCACTGTGTGCATAATCGTTCAACTAGGATCAGCTCTTAACTTCGAGGAGAAAATTTATGGACTTGCTCTCTTAAATTATAAAATGGATGAAAAAAGAAGGAAGCAGAAGTGGAAGATAGCCCAAAAAAATATTTCTAGACAGCAGTGGAGGCAGATAACAAATTCAAGGGTGCTTTCAGGGGGGAACATCATAACAGTTGTGTAATATTGATTGTTATTGACTAACAATGCCTTTCAGGAGTGTCGATGTGGTATAACTGATCCAACACCTTATTTTTGACCAAATCAACTAAAAGATGGTAAGAAACAAAATCATGACAGAAATAAAATTGCAAAACTAAAACAGCAGCAATAAAATGACAGAAATGAAAAAGCAGCAAGAAATGTTTAAAAACAAAAAGCAGAAGTCAAACTACCATAAATAAGAAAAGAAAATAGTGAAAAACCGAAAGCAGAGCTAGGCTATTAGTATACAGAAAAACCAAACAACGTTAGAAATCTTCACGTTGGTCCGACGTAATGTTTCAAGTGAGAACCGTTAATGTTGTAGGAAAAAAATT
Source organism: Picea glauca (assembly GCA_000966675.3). Taxonomy (NCBI): domain Eukaryota; kingdom Viridiplantae; phylum Streptophyta; class Pinopsida; order Pinales; family Pinaceae; genus Picea; species Picea glauca. The sequence continues at coordinate 165,158 of JZKD02S1597347.1, forward strand.
GCTCATGTGAATACCTTAGTATGTAAGAGTTAGTATCCAGGACAAAAGAAAATTTGAAAGGACCCAAAAATAACACTTGGAACTCTGAGGTAAATATCATCCCTTTAACATAAACAATTAGATCATCAAGATAGATATGGATACTGATCAATTCATCAAGAGTTGTTTGTATAGGCCTTTTAAAAGAGGTACTTGCATCAGTTAAGCTAGGAAGCATGTGTTTATAAGTCATGGTACCACCATTGGTGATAAGAGTGGTTTTGTGAGCATCTTTCCCTTTTTCATTGATTTGATTGTAACCAAAAAGACTGTCAAGTAAGGGCGTCATTTGTGACCCTACAACCTGCTACAGAATCATTTCCATAATAAGAGGAGGAAAAGTATTTTTCATAATAGCCTAACTAAATGTGATAAAATTAATGTAGGTTCTAATATGATCAATGGCCTTCAGAACAGGTACAAATTTGGGAACCCATTCAGGGTACTTGACCAAGAAAACAATCCCAACCTTCAAGAAAATTTCCAACTCCCCTTGAATAGTTGCTTTAAATGCAAAGTTAATAGGTCTTTGTTTTTGCGTAGCTGGTTTCATGCCTCCCTTGATGGGGATAGCATGTTGTATAAGACAAGGATCAAAACCACGAAGATCCTCATAAGACCAAGAAAAAACATCCTGAAATCCACCAAGTAGCGTGGCAGACTTCATTTCTTCTTCATAAGAACATCGAGTACCTATTTTAACATTCTTTGTAGACTCGGGTGCCCCAATGTTCAAGGAGATGGTTTCACTCACCTTCCCTTCTGAATCTTCTCCTCTTTGTTTCTTTTTATTTCCTACATCACTCAATGAAAACAAACTCTCTATAGGAGTCAAGCCCTTAGGAATCTTGTTTTCTTCTACAGATATAATTTCCTTGGGCTTAAAAGGTTCATTTTGAATAAAAGCACAAATGCTCTCTTTGTTAGGGGAGACATGACAAGGATCTATATTGTTGGGGGTATGTGGATGATATAGTGATTGAAAGGTACAATCATGTCTATGTGGCAGAAGTAGTAGATCAGGAGAGGCTACAAAAAAAGCTAATCGATCAGCTATTGAGTTTAACTCCCTCTTGAAGTGAGTGATGTTGAAAGATAAAAGGTTTGATATAAGTTCCCAAATAGTTTGGGTGTATTGTTTCATCAACTTATTTCTAGGGGAGTAAATCTTTCGTACAAGGTTCACAACAAGCTCGGAATCCCCAAAAACTGCAAGGTGACCACAACCAATATTATAGGCATTCTCAATACCCAATAACAAAGCTTCAAAATCGGTGACATTATTTGTGAAAGAAAACTCCAACCTATAATAAAAGTTATGGATTTTTCCTACAAGAGAAATCAAGATAATGCCAGCTTTGTTACCTTCATTAGAACATGAACCATCAAAGTGCATGTGCCACATACCATGATCTAAATCAATTTGTTCCAAGGGAATGTTATCCTCCTCAGCAAATATGGAATATACTCCTAGGTCTTCTTCGATATAGTTCACATTAGGTTGTGGGACACTCTCTATGTAAGGTGAAATCCTTCCCTCTCTAAGGACTATAATGTTTTTACCATTCCGAGGAACGGATAAATGTGTCTCGTCGAGTGTGAGGTATCCACCCGTTAAAGCTTGCCAATATCTTCCCAATATGATTGAGTAATTTCTTACTGGCATATCAATTCCCTGGATGCTAACGGTTGTCCTTATTTCAGGGTGTGTGCACAAAACTAAGGTCACATCTTTAATCTCACTTATGGTTGTTTGTTGTAGACTATTATAGGAGAGCATGCTCCTGGCATTTTCGTTTGTACAAGACAAGCCTAGCTCTTCCATAATAATCCTCAACATCACACTTGGGCCCAAACCTCCATCAATGAGGCAACAATGGGCAATCTTATCCATAATATTTACAGAAATATAAAAAGGGGTATTTTTTACAGGGTACCTAAAGTTATGCACACCTACCTTATTTACAGATGAGTTTTCTTTGTTCACCTCTTCAAAGAGCTTGGCTATAATGGAAGATCTTCCTGCCATGAATTGTTTCAGATGCCTCTGTTGTTCAGGGACGACAACCATGTCCAGAAGGGTTGCATCTTCTTTGATGTTGGCCAATTGATTTAGGATATTATATTTGGAAGAGGGGAGAGGGGAGGTAATTCCTTGACTATCAGGAACCTTAGGAACCTGAGCAGTAGTAGCGGGTGAAGATGAGCTCGGGTTAGAAGGATTTTGGGAAGGATCAAACTTTCCCTTGGGAGCATAGGATTTGTTCCTAGTATTGATGATCATGACATCTTCTGGCTCTGCAAAATCTAGGACATCGATAGTAGTTTCTGGTATTTTACCAAAGATCTTATCTCTAGCAGTCTTCCTTACTTCACATGTGGCTTCCTCGTGGTGCTCCTCGCAGAAGTTACACTAACTTCGAGGCAAGATAGCTTTAGGCTAAAAATTATTTTCAATTGGACTTCTAAAGGGGGGTGCAGAAGAGGATGAAGCTCCAGGGGTAAGAGGTGAGACAGTCCCCTTTGGCTTGAATGTTATCATACGATTATTCATGTCTTGTACTAGCTGTAAGAGGGCGGACATGTCTATCTGTTTAACTAATTCTCCCTGAGGAAGACCTGTTCTTTCAAGTTGTTCTTCATACTCTAAACAAGTATGCAGAGTGGAACCAAGATTATCAATGGCTTTTTCCTCAAGCCTATGATGGTAGGGGGAAGGTAATTCATTGTAGTAATGCATGAAAGTGGCTTGGTTCTGAGGTCGAATGAGTTGAGGGATCTGATTGTATAACTTAGTGAAACACATGTTGAAGGACTTGATGGTTTCACCATCCTTATAGGAAATGTTATTGTATTCCCATAAATTCTTGGTTAGGCTTTTAGATTTCCCATAAGTGGATATCAACTAGTATATTAACTCCTCCCAGGTAGACAGAATCTTAGGAGGAAGGTCAAAGAAATCGACCGCAGCATTTCCTTCCAAGGAATTGACGAATAAGCACATGCAAGTATCATTGTCATTGGATCCTATGTTATGAAAAGCATTAGAAAATACCACCAGGTGTCTGTTTGTAGTGACAGTGTTATTTCCTGAAAACCTAGGAAGATGTTCTTTGAATTTAGGAAGAGGAAGAGTAGCAGGTGCTAGGTTGAGAGGAGAGTACACATGCCACGGTGTGGTTGTGGCGTCTTCTTCAAACTGGAAAAGCCCATATTTTTTTATGACTTTGGTGGGATTTGTGGTAGATTGGATAGGGATATGGTGGCTATATAAGCTACCAATCACTGACAAAGATGAATACTGAGAAGAGGAAGCACTTCTCGTGCCACCAGAGCCACCACTAGATGCCATCTTGTGGATGATAGATGAGGGAAAGAAAGATGAGCTGGAAGAATCGGACAAAGTTCTCCTTAAAGAACTTTGTTGGGTAGATAACACAATGTTCCTTCTTCCTACTTCAGAAATAGGATTAATTTCAGATGATAAGCCTCTTCTTCTTCTAGAAATACAAGAGTCTAAAGACATGAAAGAAATGCCAAAACTGAAGAAACAAGAAGGTTACTGTTGATTTCTAGGTTGTCTACATCTAGCTTCCAATCGTTCTTGAGCACTAATATCTCATTCAATTTTTTCCCATGAATGATTAAGCTCAGCACGAGTATTGGCAGTGTCTAAAATGGTGTTAAACAGGTTCAAAGCAATGTTGGTTTGATCTTGAATACCGGGCTTAATATTGGGTTGCCTTGCAACTGGCACAGTCATTAAGAAATAAAACAGTCAAGGAATCAATATCAGAAAAATAGACGTATTCGATGATGATCGAGTATAAAAATTAACCAGAGAAATATTGAAGATCTCCCTAGTATGGTCGCCAAATAAATGTTGAGGAAAAAATATGAAATGATCTTACTCAAGCATTTTCAGATTTTGCTTGGCTAAAGAAAAATAGACGGGAATGTCACCCTATGTTTATAGCCATCAAAATTAATATCCTAACTCACAAGTATTGATTACAAGTGCTTAGGCTAGTCTTTTTATAAATATAAGCTTGCTGGAAAATTCATTATTTATATGATTTTCTGAATATATCAGTTGTTGAAATAAATTAAGAGACAAAAGCAAAGACACCAAGGTGATAATCAAGACAAATGAGACATAAAGCAATCCTTTATTTCATTCTCATTTATCAAAGAGTCGTTCTCTTTACAAAATTTCGTGAATAAGTTTTGGACCAAAGTAAAACATAGACATCCCTGATGGAACATACAAAAGGACCTCTGACAGAAAATAAAATAAAAACTGAACTCTAAATTTGGATCAGCTTGCCACAAATTGTTGCCCACCCAACTCTGCACAATAGCCTTTGTCATTCATGAAAACTAATTCAAAAACAGACAAGTCTACACAGACTATCAAAGATAGATCAACACCTATGAAAAACAAGTGTCTGAATGATGTAATTCAACCCTAAATCTTGTTGTCTACAATAAGACCCTACTATCATAAAAAAGAATTAGGCTTGTGATAAATTAAGGAATGAATGAAAACTGAACTATCTCAACATAAACTCAAAGAGAAAACCTTAGTATTCTTCTCCTTCTATCCTCCACTTGTTCCTCCCTTTCCTTTTTGCCTTTAAGAAAATTAGAATTGGTTGAAGTAGTTGAACTACCTCATTAGTTAAGTTAACTAAAAACTCAACCAACTTTTTATTTAAAGGGAAAAGTAATGAATCGTAATAAGGGTTATAATTAAATAATAACTAGTAGGTGGGACCCCTTGTGACTCCCATTTAGCTCTTAATAATTATAACATAACTAGTCAATTAAACAATAACATCTCTCCTTGTGACTCCCATCATCACATACATATTTGAACATTTATCTCATTGATATTTGACATTGTTAGCACTAGAAGTCACCTCTGGATTGTTGCAGAGGTAATCCCAATACCCATCAATCTGTATATCACAGTGAATAGTTTAAAGGATGGTCTAATGGATGCAGTCTCAAGATTATATCGCTTTAACTCAGAAAATTGGGATGGAATGTACAGGCAAGTGAGGTCTCAATCTAACTTCAGTAAGTAAGTTGTAGCAAGGGTGAGTAGGGGGAAGAACTTTGAGGAGAATGAAGAAGTCTTCTATGGACATCCTGTCTTCCAGCAACTCAAAGAGGAAAGACTTAAACACAAGATCATCTTGAAATTCAAATATCAAAGGAACTGAAAGAAATTATAACATCATTACAATCAAACATTCATCATAACAAAATCACAACAATCCATGTGAATCAATCATCATGAATCCTCTCAATAATAGAGGAAAATAATATGGAGTAAGAAAGTTGACTGTCATTCAACAAGAAGTCTCAAATACAGATACATAGCCAGAAAACCAGAAGCTTCATTAAAACTTTACCATATGGGAGCTTTGCTCTACCATTGACCCTTTACAAAATGACAGAACTCCATACTTATACTCAAAAAAAATTGTTCCTACAGCAGAGGCGTGCCCAATTCTTCGCATTAAAGCCTTTACATATACATGCTTCTTGTCAGATTGTGTATGCAGTCTCATGTCATAAGCGAGCTCTATCAGATGCAATCGTGTTTCGGGAAGGCTCTGCAGCTGAGTCGACTTGCTGATAGTCCTTTCTCGGGATTTTCATTTATGGTGGAAATTATGTTCAACCACCACCACCAACCTTAATAACTGCTTCATCCAGATCAGGGAAGACCCAATTCAACACTACACCTATGGAATTTGGCGGCCTCTACGTTCTCCCATCTGGAGCTGAGTTGGATGCTTGCAGGGATGGCTAGACAGTCGACGTGGATGAGGGTCTGGCGGGATGATTGACATAATGGCAGGCTACTTGGTGTGCGATGGCCAGGTGGAAGAGACACGGATGCTGAGAAGAAGTTGTGGGGGTGACACAGGTGGAGGATGAGGTGGCATGAAGTGGTACAGATGGCGGGAGATGAGAAGGGGATATGCGACAAGTCAGACGGTGAATGGAGGATAGGTGTCAGGGAGTGAAATCTATAGGGGAGTGGGAGATGTGGTGGACAGAGGAGAGAGAAGGAGTGGGGGACAGTTGGGGGGTGGAAACTTGTCGATCCGGGATAGGGTGCTAAATACGCATGCACATATCAGGGTCGCGAAAAGTAGTTTGATTCCTCTCGCTTTTGGGCCTGATGTGTGTCTTTAGCTGACATGTTGCACCTCTGCAAAACCACGGTTTCTTTCCTAGCCCGATCTACATTTTTTAACGACTTCACATATTGAGGTCCCGATATGGACAACGACCGTCAATATGGAGCACGCAGATCTCAATCGCCCAGATCTACGCGCATGTTATCACAACGCGCCAAACAGTCACACCAACTCCGACGGGCTTAGGAAAAGTGCCATTTAGTGGGTTTTTAACCCCATTCTTCACATTTTTCCACCCAAGGGCCAAATTCAGTGGGGAAAACACTACATACCTTAATATGTGATAACATTAGGCTCCATGGGGGATAGATTCCTCCCTGCGAGGCTCTAAGATCTCCTTTTGCAGTTCGAGTCGCCTTATGTTGGGTTATGGAGTCAAACTCAAAACACCCTGCTAAGGAATATATGCCAAAAAATAAGATGAAAACAAATGTACAAGGGCTCCAAGGAGATTATTTATGTACAATCCTAAACTAATCAAACTTTACATGGTGCTAGGTGAAAGAAAATTTCCACCATAGCCAATCAAGTAACTTCCTGAATGGAAGTTGCTTTACTCTATCAATGATCACTAGCAGATGATGCAACCGTGACAATAGAATGGTTACACCCTTCAGCTCCTCTTCAAAGGATGAAATTTAGATGAAATAGGGTGGCTCCAAGATATGAAGGAAATTCCACTCCATGTACTCACTGACAGGCTCATAAAATGAGTGGCAGATCTTGGAAAATTTGTAACAGGCAGCCTGACCTGTTCCACAGCTGCTCACACGTGGCTGAATATCTCTGATAAGCACAGGTGGATGAGGAGATGATGCAGGTTGACTGATCTCAGGTGATGGTTGCTCGCTTACAGGCTCTGTATAGGAGATAAACTGCCCCTTTTGTTGCTCCTATGGTTCTTTTGGTTCTTCTTCTTGGCTCTCCCAAGGGTCAGATTCATAATCATCATAAACATGACCCGTGGGAAGGCTCTGCTCTTCATCATGCTACTTAGTGCCTTCTGCAGGCCCAGGAGGGATGATTTTATCATGATAATCTCCTTTAATAAAAATAAGATAAGGCTCGGTTGTGTGCTCTTGGAGATTCTGCGTATCGAACTCGAAATTTGATTCATAGTTATCATATACAGGCTGGCTGCTCCTCTGGTCAGAAAACTGTGATATGGGGCTTTGTTGCTCTTCTTCAGAATAATCATCAAAGATTGAGATAGCAGGCCCATCAGGAGAAGAATGCAGGGCCTCTATGGCCATGAAATCTTCATCATCATCCTCAGAAGAGTTGCCAAGGACATTTGTCTTAAGGGCTAGAAAATCCTATGGGATTTGTTCAGATTCCAAGATTTCTAGTTTGGCAGAGAGAGATTTTACCAGCTCCATCATCTCACTCAGAGAATATTCTTCCTCTTAATCCTCATCTTTACAACTTTTCTCTGATGCATATGAACAGGGAAGAGAAAGAATTGTTTTCTGATCCAAGTCATCAGGCTCATCCTCGCAACCTACATAAAAAGCAGCTCTATCTTGAATACAATTTTTACATCCCTCACAACAGCTATGAAAAATTAAATCAAAGGGATAAAACTTCTAACAATGAGCATTGAAAGTTGCATGAAATTCTCCCAGTGAAGAAATTCTAGCAGGGGGTAAAGAATGATACCACTCACAAGCATCCCCTGCTAACGAGAGCAATAACATCTTCATTAATATAACCTCATGATGTATCTCCCACTGGTGCATGAGTTCATGAAACTCTTTGAGATGCTTAGCAGTTTTGTCCTCTTTATGCTCTCTAAATATAGGCAAATAATCATTCCATTCATTTGGAGTAGGAACAACATTGGGAAAACCAGGAACAGCAGAAAAATTAAAGGGAGCAAATCTTCGAGCCAGGATTCTTTCCATTTCAAACCAGTCGAGTCGCTAATCAATTCTTCAACCATGGATTCACCAGGTGAATGATGCGCAACATGAGTGTGTCGAGTGTTTGTTCACCATCAAAGATCAAATATGATCATTGTGTTCTCTGAGGGGCTACTAGGTGTAGGCAAAAGAAGCCACACTAAAACAGTGGAGTTGAGACGGTGGAGTCGCCAAGTGCACAGTTGCAATATTCATTGTACTGAGCTCTAATGCACCTTCAGAATCAATAAGCTTTGTCGTTCAATCCCAAGGAAAATCTTCAATTCATCCCCGATAATGACGCCATAAATGTTAGCACTGGAAGTCACCTCTGGATTGTTGCAGAGGTAAGCCCAATACCCATCAGTCTCTATATCACAGTGAATAGTTTAAAGGATGGTCTAATGGATGCAGTCTCAAGATTATATTGCTTTAACTCAGAAAACTGGGCCAGAATGCACAGGCAAGTGAGGTCTCAATCTAACTTCAGTCAATAAGTTGTAGCAAGGGTGAGTAGGGGGGAGAAATTTGAGGATAATGAAGAAGACTACTATGGACATCTAGTCTTCCAGCAGCCCAAAGAGGAAAGACTTAAACACAAGTTATTCTTGAAATTCAAATCTCAGAGGAACTGAAAGAAATTATAACAACATTACAATCAAACATTCATCATAAAAAAATCACAACAATCCATGTGAATCGGTCATCATGAATCCTCTCAGTAATAGAGGCAAATAAGCTAGAGTAAGAAAGTTGACTATCATTAAACAAGAAGTCTCAAATACAGATACATAGCCAAAAAACAAGAAGCTTCATTAAAACTTTACCATACGAGAGATTTTCTCTACCATCGACCCTTTACAAAATGACAGAACTCCATACTTATACTCAAAAAAAAATGTTCCTACAGCAGAGGCGTGCCCGAGTCTTCGCATTAAAGGCTTTACATCTGCATGCTTCCTTTCAAACTGTGCATGCAGTCTCCTATCATAAGCGAGCTCTATCAGATGCAATCGTGTTCCAGGAAGGATGTGTAGTTGACCCGACTTGCTGACAGTCCTTTCTTAGGATTTCCATTTATAGTGGAAATGATGTTCAACCACCACCAACAACCTTAATAATTGCTTCATCTGGATCAGGGAAGACCCAAGTCAGCACTGCACTTGTGGAATTTGGTGGCCTCTGCATTCTGCCATCTGGAGCTGAGTTGGATGCTTGTAGGGATGGCTAGACAGTCGATGTGGACGAGGGTCTGGTGGGGCGATTGACGCGATGGCAAGATACTTGGTGTGTGATGCCCAGGTGGAAGAGACACGGAGGCTGGGAAGAAGCGGTGGGGGTGACACAGGCAGCGGTTGAGGTGGCATGAAGTGGTACAGATGGTGGGAGATGAGAAGGGGAAATGTGACATGCCAGATAGTGAATGGAGGACAATTGTCAGGGAGTGAAAGCTATAGGAGAGCAGTAGATGTGGCGGACAGAGGAGAGAGAAGGAGTGGGGGACAGTTGTGGGGCGGACACCTGTCGATCCGGGATAGGGAACTAAATTTGCATGCACATATCGGGGCCGAGAAAAGAGGTTTGATTCTTCCTCGCTTTTGGGCCCAATGTGTGTCTCTAGTTGACACGTTGCACCTCCGCAAAACCACTATTTCTTCCCTGGCCCGCTCTACATTTTTTAACGACCGCGCATGTTGAGGTCCCGATATAGCCAACGACCGTCGATTTGGAGAGCACAGATCTCAGCCGCCCATATCTACGTGCCTCTTATCACAACGCGCCAAACAGTCACATCAACTCCGGTGGACTTAGGAAAAGTGTCATTTAGTGGGTTTTTAACCCCATTCTTCACATTTTTCCACCCAAGGGCCAAATCCAGTGGGGAAAACACCCCATACCATAATATGTGATAACAGACATTATTTTCAAAAATGCATTACTCATATATCCAAAAATAAAGCATGATGTCCAAAACCTCTGAAGTCAACTGTCATCAACAATAATTAAAATAAAACTCAAAAACCATATTTTCCACTTTGAGATGTAATCCTTCCCTTGTTGTTTCTATCACCCCTCGATCTCTCTGATTTTTCCTTTGGTTGTGTTGAGCCTTTAGGCCTAATCTCGTTGATCGTGTGAGAACAATCATCCCTCAAATGCATCTGGGAAGACATGGATTTATCAAAGCCATTAGAGGGTGAGGAAGGGGCAGCAGTGGCTTTTCCTTTGTCAGGGGCATGGTGGGCTTCAGTTTTCAATATCTTGCTAACATGGGAGGATTGCACTGGTGAGTGGGCAGGGACAACTTGAAAATTTTATTTTTAGGCAGGGGAGCAAGTAAAGACAAATTGGGCCATCCACAATGTTGGGAGACTGTCGGGTGGACAATCTCTTGCCATCCATCATTTTCAGGAACCTTGGGTTGCAATGATACATGAGGGGGAACGAGAATACCATGGGTTTGTGGAACTTGGAAGCGAGGCCTTTCAGGCCTTGGTTGGACCACTCCTTGTCCAATCCAATTGAAAAACCTAGACTAAAATAGTTGGCCTAGCTCTTGTGAGTCAACATCAAAGTGTATGGAGAATATTGGCCTTCTTGGGCCTCTATTCCAATTACCTCTCCCCCAGTTTCCTCTGCCATGGCTACCTCAGCTGAAAAAACTCATTCCTGCATGCATGATTGATTAGAAAATAGTTCTTTTACAACCATACATGACAACTCCTTAAAAATATGAAATAGATTTTGGCTCAGCAATATATCAGACTCATGCAATCCAATCCATACAAATTGTTTAATTGTTGTCAATGAGAAGGGGATGAACAAAAGGTTCTGGGATACATGAGGGATTTGTATTGAGCGAAAAATGAGAACATGAGGGGGAAAAGAATCATGGTTACTTCTCAAAGACAACAACAATCAACTGTAACACAAACCAAAGAAATCATCACTGTGATCCAACCAAGAAATTGCGATCTCAAACTGCTTCAATACAGAATTCCTCCTAACTGTAATTAAATTTCAAGAACATGGAGTGAAAAATGAATGTGGGAGGCAATGGGGTTGTAATTAGCGAAAAGCAAAATAATGGTAGGGAAAGAGAGCGGATATTGTTCATAAAATTAATTAAGTAATCCATAACCATTCTATATAAAACGCAAAAGATCCAACACAAACCAAATAATCATTGTGCTCAATTTAACAATCATTGTGTATAACTCAATCAATTTTGTGTATTACTTTCTCACTGTTTGCAATTAGATCATTAACACAACATCATCAAAACAAGACAATATGCTTTCCACAACAACTTGTAAAAGTTTGTTTCTTCCCAATTGCCCCAATTAATATTTAAAACAATTTATAAATGAACACACAATCACTTGTTCCAATATGTTCCATCAAAACATCAACCACTGTCCATGAATCATTTCTTCAAAACAAAGACACTAAAATCACACCCGATTCCATTCCTCAAGTTCATTTAACAATTAAGTTGTAATGAGAACATATTGTCACAAAAACTGTGCCTATCTCTGCTACGATGCATGATATTCATCAACGCACATAACAGACAACCAAATACAACCATCGATATTTTAATTGCAAATATCTCGACTTGTAACTTAAACACATGGGCAGTAATCACCATTTCAACTCAAACTATGTTGTGGAATACACAAACCATTCGACAAAATGCAAGAGCATTTATGTGATTGTACAGGTCCAACTACTCTGAATCTAAACATCCACAATGTTGGGCTATCAATCCAATGCAACAAGGCAGCAACAATATGCATGATCTCATCTCACAAATTGACCTAATTGCAAAAAAACCATATTTTTTAAAAACCCATGACCATCTCTAATGGCCCAATCAAATAATATCCATGGCATATATAGTGGATGGTCATCCCATAATTACCACAATCGCAATACTCCCATTGTCATTTTAAAAACACAGTCACATCAACCATCAACTCAACATAACATGATGTAGGAATCCCACACAACCAATGCATCATGCACGAAGCATCGTTGTGATTTAACCAATTATAACTAATGTTGGGTTAACACTTCAAATGTCATAATAACCAATGTAGTGACTAAATACCAAAACCAACACCATTGTCAACATAATCCACAGGGATGAGCCAGTGATCGAAATTGTCGATAATACACCACCAACTCATAACAATTGACCTCACACCCGACATGACATAATGGTTCCCTCTATCAAAAACCGGGCTTGAGAAATCAAGGGTTTGTTTTGTGGACCAACACGGGGAAACTAGAGTCGACCCCAAACATCGGGCGAGAACCCCCAAGACCAAGGTGCACACACAGAGTATACCACCAATAACTTCACAAACAGGGTGACAATTGCCGTGATAGGAGAGACTATGAACATAGGAACAGAGGCTTTGTTTGGTCCTATAACAACACTTATAACACGCAGGATATAACCCTCGTGGTTTTCCCAATCAATCGAAGAATGCTAAGATAAAATCAGAGTCGAGCAATAGAAATTGACCTCAAGCAAGCCCTTTGGCATAACAACCATCATAACCCACTGCGCAAACATCAGTAGCATGAACGAACCCATACCCAAGTGAAATGATACGCAGTGACACAAAGTGTTTCAAACCCAGCAAACCCCATAACAGCAAACGACTGGGTATGGTGATAAGAAGTGTAGAGACAACCAGCCAATCTGGGTCAAATGAAAACCTTTCAACCAAGACCAATAAGGATGATAGAGAGCCTTCATGGATTCTAACACTCAGAATGGTCAATGAAACTGTGACTTCAAACATTATTGCAATGAAAACCACACCAACCATTCATTTCAGAAATAAATAAATAAATAAAATAAAATAAAAATTCACAATTTTACACAATTTTCAAACTTAAGGAAAGAACATACCCATACATCACCAAGCCAATATCTATTTCATAACCAGAGCGGGTTCATGGATGGAGAAAATACATATCTGTAACCACGAAAACCTTAAAACCGCGAGCTTGGCTGAGCAGTTCTTCCTTTGCTTGAAAATCGAAGCTTAACCACAACAAACACAATTGAGCAATAGCCAGGGTGACAACCAGTGGGAGGAGTATGGGGTGACGTGCAGTAAATGCATGTCGCCTCCATCCTCTATTCATTCAATTCCTTAGTACACGTCAGCCCACTAATCCATTAATTCATTCAATTAAGCCATGCATCGAAACCAGCATCCACTAATTGCCAAGAGCGCCACCCTATGCCACATTAACCATTGCCAACCATACTATAGCACATATAACATGTATTTCCATATAGCTTAATAAATCGTATAGCCACTAACCCCATTAGCTAGGACTAACAACAATCCCTTAACTTCAATGTATGTAGTGTAGCATAGTAGCATAGTTTTAATTTCTTGCTTAGATTTTTCTCCATATTTCTTTTTCATGACTAACACATGTTTTGTGTAGGTGTAACATATAATAGATCATGGCGCAATAAAAATAATAGTTCATGTAAGCCTTTGTGACATGGATATTAGATTTTAAAGTAAAGACACTCACACATAGCATGAATTTTCCATCACCCATTTGTTGCGAATAGAACCAACATTTGACATCAATCATGCTCAAATCTGTAAGCAGTGTCAACCAGCAACATAACATCAAATAAGAACCAGATCTTATCCTCCAACCTACAAGGGGGTCCCACCTACTAGTATTATAGATATATTGTTAGCTTATAATAATAGGCTTTAGCAATACTTTGCGGGCATAAAACTTCGTTGCGATTTTAATCCTCAAAAGACACCTCGTTGTGCATCCACCACCATGTGGGATTACCTCTTTTTCCACATGGTACCCTGTTATGTCATCACCATTTCCATATGTCATTGCCACACCATCATTTTTCACATCATCTTCCACTTACCAACACTATGGCACATCAAAAATACATTTAATTTGCCACGTAGTATACCCTGTGTCACTTTAGATGACCCCACTCCATTGGCATTTTGGTTTTTTACAGTGATGTTTTATATGAGCATAAATTTATCATTCAGAGTCCATTTTGAGTGTTTTTTTTTTTTTTTTGGTTAGCTAATTTTCATGGTCTACCCATTGTGATGGTATGTTTTTGTAAAGTGTACCTTTATTGTCTTGTTTCAGAACTTTCACAAAAATCCACCTCTACTCCCTATTTCTTTAAATTCTAGGAGGAATAATTATTGCATTCATGCACTTTTTCAAGTGCTTTGTTTTTTTAAAGTGCATTGTTTTTCAAGAAATTTATATTTGTGTTTTCATGTCCATTTTTGGTGTCATTAATTTACTTATAGATTGGAATATGTCCAATCCAAGTGAGATCTTACTTACAAATAAAAATTACTTCTCTTGGAAATCTAAAATGGAGGGTTTATTGAGTAGTAAGGGACTTTAACAAGTTTCCCTCATGGATGCATTAATGAGACCCAAGTGGGAGAAAAAAAATGATTCATCCCTTGGAGTCATAAGGATGCCCATATATAATGTCTTGCAATTTCATCTTCAATGGGTTGATGCTCCAAATAAATCTTGGAAAAAGTTGGAAGAAGTTTTTGATAAACACAACTAGATTGAATCCCACCAACTCAAAAATCAACTCAATGCTTTGGATCCTAATGGTTTTACTTGCATTTAATAATTTCTATTTAGGTTTAAGACCCTTCATATCTTACTTCGATATTGTGGTGTTAAGAAAGATGATGATTGTATAAAAAAAAATTCTCTTCTTGCTAAACTTGGAAATGCCTATTTTATTTTTGTATCCAATTTTCACTCTACTAGAAATACTTTTCTTAGTAAGGTGTTGCTTATAGAATGCCCTCTTTTGAATAATATATGATTATCTAACTCAATAGAAAGATACAATATTACACCTTGGAGTGATTGGTTATGCAATTTCCTCTAACACAACCTTAGTGGCACACCAAAACAAGGCCCCACACATTCCAAGAAGCAACATCCTCACAACCACAAACT
>JZKD02S1597359.1:0-12427 GCA_000966675.3 Picea glauca
TCATGGTGCTAGATAAAACATGGTAACAAAATATTCATGTAGAAAATAAAAATAAAACATACTTAAATGAGAAGTATTCAAGAGGATCAAACCGAGATATTACAATCACATAATATGCTAGAATTTCTAAGCAAGTCGGTGAAGTCAATCCAGACTGGTTAAGCTTACTACGCTCCCCCATCATAAAAAAAAATTCAGGGGACCTATGGTTTAAATCTACCAAATTACTCTTGCAAACCAATGGGCCATGCCTTAGGATCTCTTAGATATGAGCAAGGTTATTGAACTAAAAAAGGAAAAACCCTTTGGTCAAGCTTTGTGTGTGAATACATTGCCATCCAAAGGGATTTGAGACCTCCCAGATCTAGTTTATGATAATTGCTTTGAGGGGCACTTGTCCCACAAAATATCCCAAGAATGAACATACCTAAAACAAATCATAAAAACCATATTACTAAGTACAATAAATTTCAATATTAGGTTTAGGAGGAGGGTTGTCATTACCTCATGGTATAATTTTGGGATGAATTTCTAGGGAGTCTTGGGTGTCGTTGCCATATGTAGGTGTAGAATTAACCTCATTCTAAATGAGAGATAATTCAGGTGAGGCCATCAAGCCTCACTTTATGGTAAGGATATCATTGGCCTAACATGCCACAACAATGAATGTTGAAGACACAATACAATGACTCACATGTTTAGATATCTCAACCCTTAGGCCATCAATTATCTAGGGTTTAGAAAGAAAATCCTTCCTCCGTGACAATTATATTTTGTTCCATATATTTGATTTATGGATCTAAGTAGAGTTTATAAGAGTCATGAGATAACCTTGATATAATGAATAAGATCTTGATGGATAATCCCAATGAAGGGTGTTCTCTCCTTCACTATCAAGAATTATTCTTTGTTGGAGAGTGCCCCTATTAAGTATGATAACTAGATCTTCTCGAATTTGATTAGGCCATCTAGGTATATCCTCCTATTCTATGAAGGTTAGTTTGAAGGTGGAGTGCTTCCAAAAATGACATACTTTAGTCTATTGAAAAAGAGTCAAAGCAACGTTTGTATTTTGGAAATTCGAGTCTAAGTTGATGGGACAATATCCTTTGTCCCAAAATCCCACCATTCTAAATCTAATTTGCCAGAATTGATGATCAAATATGAGGGGAAAGCATTTCACCATGTTGTTCAATGAAGGAGAGCCTCCAAGAAACATGGATAGAATTAGAAGGGAACATAGATTTGCACCAATAAGATATTGATGCCTTCTAATTATGCTTTAGAGGGATTTAGGCTAAAAAATTGGGCCTCTAAACTAGCTTAAAAGTTATGGCCATATTCATGTGTACCAACTACTTTATGCGAACCACTAGCCCATTTTGGAAGGGTTACATTATGCAATGGTAGGAGGTGTCATTCCATATCATTTTGAGGGTTAATGCACAAGAAATTCTTGAGGACACTTTCAATTTCATTTAAAGTCATTTCTAAGGTGAGGAGAATGGTGTTGAGGAAGATTAGAATGCTTTAGAGGATTGATTATATACAAATAAGTATGCCTTATGTTGTTCCTCAAGATGTTCCTGACTAGGGAACTATGCTAAGGCATCCTTTAGAGGATTTAAAACCTTCCTACTATAGGCCTCAAGCTAGATCTTGGTCCAAAGGGGATAACCCTCAAATATTTTCATTGTTGGCTGCTCACTGCCACTTTAATAGCAATAATATCCTAAAAAAATTAGATGCTAGATTTAAGTGATTGATAATTATAGTAAGATGAAAGAATATCACAACTAGACACAAGCAATCCTATTCAAATCTTAAGACCAAAGCATTTCCATTAGGCACCTTTATCCCACACTGTAGAAGCATAAAACTGATTAAATGGAAGATGCAAAAATGTTTTGAGATATACAACTACCTTCAAATAACAACGAGACTGGAAATCAATGTTATTTAAAGATTCACAATAATATCATGAATACTTTAAGAAACGTGGAAGTCTTAAGCATTCAATAATAATACAGAAAATGTGTTGGGCATTTGGAAAATGTGTCCAACAGTTTAAGTTCATTTATGAAACATAAAAGTAAGCTTTGATTAAATTCAAGAAATGCACAGAGATTCATCTCACGAAACAAGTCTATACTAAATATCAAGAGCTATAGAAACATGTTCATAAATATTTGACAAACTCAGAGTAATGTGCAAGTTTATGTCCTGGAAATACAAAATGATAATGTTTATTTGAGGCCTCGTATAAATGCTCAAAGCTTATATGGAACCAACAATCAAGATATAATATTTGTACCACAAACTACCTTCTATGTTGATTGTGAATATTAAGGGAAGTTGCATAATAATATGTAGAAATGAACAGAAGGAAAAGTTTTATGAAAAAACAAAGAAATGCACAAAACACAAAGAAAAATAGATTCTACAAGTGATGCGATGAATCCATCTGGGGAGTTTCTAGGTCTTGTAGAATTCATAACGACCCTCATGGTTCATGAGAAGCTTTATCCCTTCAACTGCAAAAATTTCAACCCCTCCTAGTACTAAATGCTATCATTTTATCGATTTTGGGATGATGATTTTTTGCTTATGTTTGTGTAATTTAATTTTTAAAATAGAAAAAATGAGGTGTCTTGAGGGGCCTCGACACTTTAAGTACTTGGTGTCCCATTACACCAATGAACTAAGGGAATTCAATAATCGTCCATCGTCCAATAATTCTTTATATTATAATGTTCTGCCAATTGTCTTGAAATTTGAGTGCATTCAGTTCACATTACACATTGTAGAATCTATAAATTTATTTTCAATAAGTACCTTTAAACACTTCAAATATAAGAAATTATTTCTTGTCCCATCCTTCCTCACAATGTAAAAGCATCTACTTGAAATAAACTCTAAGTAATTGTCCACCATTATGAAATCGACACGACATCTCATCTTTCCTTCAACTTTTGGATGGTGAATGAAACCTTTTCAAGAACTTCCCCTTCACATTTAGGCCATAGTCTATCACCATTTTTATAACTACTGCAATGAAGAATTGTTCTCATTGAATGGTGTACATGATTGATTTCTCGAAAAATCCCTTGCATAAGGAAAATGTTTCTTCTCCTACCACCCCATCTACGAAACCTCCTACCTAATCCAACATTACTTGCTACCCATGATGCAAATAAAGTGCCATCGCATTTGCATTTGTTGGCCCCGCACAAATAATCCATACCTCACGATGAACCTTCTTTATATAAGCAACGATATAAAAAATTAGACCACTACCACCTATAGGGACAAATACAACATGTAGTGGGCCTGGATTTTGGAGTACAATTTCCATTCCGATCATCCTTTGGATATGAAGATGTCTTGTTAAATATTGTAGTATGTCTTAATGGTAAATGTAAAATTGGAGACAAAAACAAGGATATGCAAGGTTAAGTTCCATTGCTTCTTATTTTTGAATAGGGTCTCCTAAACTTGTGTCATATGTGGAAGAATACCTGGTTTATTCGTGATGGAGCTCAACATCAACCTGTGGATAGTTTCACAATAGACAATTGATACAACCTTTCCATCATTATAGTAGGTGATGCTACAAACCTCACCATAACACCATCATCTCCAACAAATGAAAGAAATATATCATAAGAAGTTAATAAATTCAAGCTCAAATGATCCTCGACAAGTGCTTCATGTCCAATATATGTCTTCAATATATTTCTTCCATCAGTGCGAGAATGATTTTTTTTTTAGAAAGTAATACATATGCCCAACAATGATGCCCATAAGATCCAAAAGTACTGGTGAACCAAAAATCACATTCAATGCCAACATTTCCCATGGAAAATACAAGGTCATATATGTTGACTTGCACATTTAGATACTCCCTTACCGAAATGTATGGAAGCATGAAAACCAAAGATATTCCTGGAACAATCACCTCAAAGACGAAATAAAGGCAAATGCAAGAAGAGATGAAGTTGCAAAAATCATCATCCACAAAAAATTGGTTGACCATCTACTGAATGGACCTCTTTCCAACTGTACACCATACCTTATTATTAATAAGATTGTGCTAATGATTTCTAAGTCTATGCTTTGGATACCACCATCCATGTGTCCATATATTCATGAGTCATCAATCACTGTCATTGATTTCAGAGACCTATCATGTATGTAATATAACAACTTTATCTTCCTTGTCATGGTGAATTACCATGTACATGACATCAATTAAATCTATTCATAGCTTGAATTCCAATTTGGAAAAACCATTATCCATGCTTCAAAGTGGTTTCAAGGTCACCTAAAATGGTTTTAGAGAGGGCTAGTGGTATTGGGATACAAGAGAAGTTTTATGGCCAATTAACTTGATAACTCTATGCATAAGGTGATGACCAAGGTTTTAGGTGTTAATGATGAAGCTCAAGCTTAGAGCTTGGTGAAACATGAGGGTTTGATCAATACACTACATGGTAGTAATTTGGGTAAATAAATGAGTTTGCAAAGGTTGAGTTTGGTGTGAAGACTAAAAATAATGTTTTAGGATGTCACATGTAATGAAATAATGTAAATTGTCGAAATTTAAACTCATTGTAATAAGCAAGAGTATGATGTATGTGAAAAGTAAAAGAAGTATAGAAGGTCAAAGGAAAATTGTTTAGTCTAAGCCCCATATGAGACAAATCCATTATGCCATTACTCAACAAAGTCCCACAAACATAACTTTTTCCATGGTAATGACCAAGGTTTAACTTGTGAGTGATTGAGTAAAAGAACATTTGGAGCTAAATACCTTTCAAAGAAAGGTATGTATTTGGCCCATGAATCCATCTTGCACCTAATGGTAACAATATTATTATGTTAACATATTCTTCCATAGGTTGAAGTTGTGAGGAGATATCCTAAAATTTGGATGAAAATTCTCCTCTTTTAAACTCTAATATATTGATGATCTTCTTATGAATTTTAGCATTTGATTTTATGAAGAAAACTATTGCTTTTCCAGAGCTGGTATTTTGACAATATGATGTTTCAAAAACCTTTAAAATCCTTTTAAAAGCTCTTGCTTCCTAATGTTGGCTTCTCCCATCAACATAGTATTGTCAACAAATTAAGAATGAGACAATGGAGAAATGTTCGATGCAATCTTTATCTCTTTAATTGTTCCCATGTCGCCAAAACAATGATTTTCCAAGAGATTCCATAAGGATGATAAATATAAAAGTAGAGAGTGGTAAACTTATCTCAAACTATTAGAAGCTTTAAAAAACAACAAATCACCCATTTAATCTAGCTATATGAGAAGCAAAATTTGCATAGCATTGGAAGCAATGATCATATTTGAAGGGTTGGTCTTAATTTTAGTTGGAAGGGCATATAATCATCCAACCCTTCAAGGATGAAAAGTTATAAAAATAATTGTACTTCAATTGACAAGTGTAAATTAAGTAAACCCTTGATAAAAAAAATGCAAAAATAAAATATCGTCCTTCCAAATCTTTACAATCTTAAAAAATTAAACAATGGTTACATACAAAAGTTGTAAATTTTCAATAAAACTTCATTAAAAAACAAAATTTCTTTCAAATTCGTAATATCCATAAAATTATTGTTATTTTACATAAATAACACATTTTAATAAAAAATTATAAGCAAACATGTTATTCTTCCATTCATTTGATATTCTTCAAAAGTATTAGAGCTTACATAATTGAAAACATGAATCTATTTGCCGAGTGGAAGAAGCTTTCTAGCTTTCATTTGTTTCCATGCATCATACATAGCATTCCAATCTACCCCATTTAGAGCACGAGGTGCACTAAGAGAGAGAAACATTAACACATCCAATGTATCCAATGAAAGTCTTGATCTCTCATCATTTTTTATCTTGTTTACTTTTGAGAAGCCTCTTTCACACACTATTGTATTTGTTGGAATAACAAGAATAGTTTGTCATAATTGCATCAAATAAGGAAAACCTTCAAACCATTTAGGTTCATTTCCACATAGATCCCATGCTTCAAACATATGTTTTTTTTGGTATGATTTATAAATAATACAAATAAATTCATCCATTTCTCCCAAACATTTAGCATTCTCTACAATAAGTGAGTCCCCATCATTAATTTTTTCAAATAAACATTCCAACCATAATTTTGTTTGAGAGTCTCTCTCATTCATTTTTTTCATAATAATGACAAGGACTAACAAACTTAACAACATTAGATATAGGTAAATTTATGAACTTCCTATCTAGAGATTTAATCACCTTCATAACAAATATACCTCCTTAGCAGCTTGGAGAAACTCTTTTCCAGATGTTGTATTTGTGTATGCAGGGTATTCATTTGTTAGAGGCACGTGTGGAGTGCATTTATACCTATTCTAGTCACAATTTGACTTATACATTTCTATAGTTAAATCATGTATATCAACAAAATACATGTTATCAATCATTGATATATTTATCTCCTTCTCAGTGTCTGCTAATAGTTCTACATGTTTGGTAATTGGAAGATTATTTCATTTGGTTTCTCCCTCCAAAAGTTGCAAATACAATTTATGAGCTTTTGATTCTGCATGGCCATTTAGACGACTAACTTGAAGAGTGGTACTTCCCTCTTTAGCAAATGGAGTATCTCTCTTAAAATTCACACACCGAGAACATTTTATTCTTTCATTACCATCACACTCTTTTACAACATAAGCCCATGGAAATCTTGTCTTCCATTTAGATTTGAATTTTCTTTTGCATTTCTTTGATGGTTGTTCTCCTTCAACAAACTCTACATTATCAAATTCATTGTCTTCGGGTGGATGAACATCAACTTCATTTCAGAAAAGACATGGTTGAATAAAACGTTGAGGGATACCGAATAAAACGTCGAGGGATACCAAATGCATCAACAATTGATAATTGTTTGTTATCCTTCTTAGGGTGACTAATAGGAGACATTTTTCACGATTTACAACTATTTAATCAATTAAAAGAATAAAACAAGTAAATATATAAATAGAAAACAATAATATATTTAGTTTGGGAAAGCAAAAGTGAGATTATGTGAGACCAAAGCCAAATGACTTGACACCAATACATGTAATTGGAAATGACAAATGGCATTTAGTATATAGGTATTTACATGTGGTTGGTGGGTTTGTATTCTTCCTTGTGCATTTGGCTTTGGTCTCTTTATAGGATAAGCAAAAACCAAGCATGATAGCCTTGACAGGCCAACGATGGAATATAGGTATATTGGAGGAGTATTGTGTTATGTTGTGACTATTGTAGGCATTGAGTGGATCATTGAAACTTGGAATTTTCATTTCGAATTTCCTCTAACTTCCAAAGTACTTCATTTATGTGAGATTAGGTGGAAAAAACGGGAAATCACAATTTTTCTTTGAATTTCAGCACAATGTCATTAAGCACTCCATTAATGAAAGTAGGTGGAAAACCAGAGATCTATCAATCATTACAGATTCATGAATGTAAGCACTTTGTCACCGAATCAAAGACTATCCAAGCCCCAACAGATAATAATCTACAATTCAGAGAGAAATAAACGAAATAAGAGAAAACAATGTAGGAATTAAGAGGATAATTACAGAAGAGAGAATCTGATATAACTAGATTTTTACAGAGATTGAGTCTACCAAAAGGAATTCGAGTAACCAAGTTTAAGAGGGGAATCTTTGAAAAAATAGAATTCAAGAGGTGAAGAAGAAGTTGTAGGAAAATAAGAAGTCCACTTAGGTAGCACCCCTCAAAGATGATATCCGAAAAAGGGACAAAGATATAACAATTTTAATACCTCTCTTTATAATAAGATTTAATATGAAGTTGAATTAAGTTGAATAATTACCTTTACAAGAAGACAATGCACACATGTTTCAATTTCATGTACTAATGTTGTTGATAATGCATGCTTCATAATATACAATTAGGTGACCGGTGACTTGTTGGTCGTCGTTGCTAGTAAATTCTTCCTAAATACACGATAAATATTAGTGAATAACATCATATTGATGTGGTAAATAATCAAGTAGGAAATGAAATAAACTAGAGAAGAGCATGAAAAATACCAAGAAAAATGAAATGCTATGCAAAAGAAGCTCTATGGCAAGTTGAATCATGTAGAAGAAGTTCTCTGGCAAGTTCAATCTTGCATAAAATGTTGGATAAACATAGCTTAAATAGAATTAAAGGAGCACACACGATTGGAAAGGAACTAGCTCGGGTATGGTTATTCAGACTCCAAAGATTGTAAAGTACAAGCAATCCTTCGATTTTATTAATTGGATTTGGAATAACTTAGTGTGTCGACACTACCATGTACAATAAGGGAGAGATTTTCGTGGTTTGATAAAACTACAAGTGCAATAAAGATATGACACTCTTCTATTAATCCATGGTGTGGTTTGACAAAATTACATGTGCAATAAGGATCTAACACTCTCCTCTTAGTCCGTCGAAGTGGGAATTATAATATCCAATGTCCGTCGAAGTGGGAATTATAATATCCAATGTGTGGATTAATTCTGCCATTCGTAAAACTAATTATGAAAATATCCTTAAGTTTGATGACGATAGTCAATGATTATAGCATCAGATTAATTTTTCCATTCACTAAACTAATTTTAAAATTTCCTAAAAGATGATCATCTTTTGTGAATTTAGCGTATTCATTTTTTCTAAGAACATTGAATTAATTTAGGTAAAAATACAATTTTGTTTGATTTTATCAGCTCCATTCTTGATTTGACTAGAAATGCTTTGTTTGTCACACATTTCCACAAACTTATGTCTACGGTCATGTGGATTGGCTTACGTCTACGATCTACTCCCCAAACACCATATTATAATGGGAAGGCTCAATAAGCTGCCACAACGATGCAATTAACGAGTTTTTTGTGTTCTTTCATGAATGTAAGTAAGAAAGAAAGAAAATGATTTTAACGTCCACGAAGCTAACAATAGTCTATGGGACAGACCGCCAAACACACTGATTTATGTAGTTCATCCCTTTTCCTGTTCAACTTGATGATGAGCTCCCCCAATTTCTCCACTATCCCCTCACTGAATAAGTTATTCCAAGAGCTACCTGTCAAGATACTTATATAGTTGTCCCTACTGTCTTTGAAGGCTTCACACTCTAAAATGAAATGTTTTTTTGTTTCCACTTTTATGGAGGTGCAGACACACACACCTTTTCTTCCCAAGCTTCTTTTGGTATTTTCCAATGCTCAGTTTCACAACGAAGTTGATGGGAATTGGTTCTTAATTGGGCAATAAGCATTTTGCCTCTCCAAGATATATTGGCCCCCATGTACGCTTTTTTATGATGATTGTATGTGGGGTTAAACTCTTCAATATAATACTCTTGATTTCTCATGAGCCCTTTATCCCAAGTTCGCTTGTGGAACATATCAATAACAAAATCCTTTATCTCTTTACTATTCATAGGGCACCTATTCAAGTGGATATCCCATTTATTAAGCCATTTAATATTTTGTCGCATCCATGTCTTCTTTCGTTTGCACAATATGTCATTGAAGATGACCTTGGGCCATCGACTATCTTCCATTTGCTTAATTTTTTTTAGATATCTTATGAGACGCACCATAGCAATTACTTCAATAGGAGTAGCCCCCATTTCACTCAGCATGATATCATAAGGGACTGAACTTTTAATTTTAAACTTGTTTGTGATCAAACGTTTTTTAATTTTCTCAATTTGCTTCCACTATAAGTCAGATGTGCCGCTGGCCCACACTTCACACCCATATAGAACCACCAAGATCACTAAAAGCCAAAGAGAGTTTGCATAGTCTTCCAATCCCATAGCTTTGCTTCTCTGCACCTATTTTGAAAAGCATAGAATGCTTTCCAACCTCCCAAAGTTCTTTTCTTTCTACAACCTTCCCAACTTAAATTTTTGTTGAAGTCAATTTTGAGGTATTTGTAATCTGCCACTTCTTCAAGAATGTTGCCTTCAAAGTAGAACTTCTATTGCTTATGTTTTCTTTTGCTAGAAAAAATTACCAATTTTATTTTGCAATACAAGTTATTACCAAGATTCGCGGTGTGATGCTTCCACTGTGTTATGCCAATTCTCACACAACATATCCATATTTTTTTTATATATAGATCAAATTTGAACTAGATCCTTAAATCCCTTAGATAGATTTTATGATGGATTGTGAAATTAATGTTTACGAGCTATTTAAAATATCACTCTTCTTTTTAAAGATTCTTACTTTTTGGTCGTTCGTTCTCTCGTCTTAAAAAATTAAGGTTCCGTCCTTAAACTTATTAAATAGACCATGGACTCTGAAACTAATAATTTTGGGGTTAAGCGTACCCCAAGAGTGGCTTCATACGCGAGAAATGATTTCTAGCTTCTCCATCTGATCATTGAGATTCTATGCTGTCACATACAATTTCATTCTGCTTCAAAATTAAATTTTAGCGTCCGGTTATAATCAAATTTGATATGTGATCTGTTATCGATTCAAAAGAGGCATAAACAATGGAACAAATAATCCAGAGGTCCATTCTCTGCAAAACCCATCTTTTGTATAATTGTTGGACGCCTTCTGTCTTTCGGTTATCGTTCATATTGCCCAGTCCTGTGGATACAAGAGGTATCTGTACAGGTAAGACCAATTTCATGCCGAATTCTTCCGATTTTGTCAGGGAAGTTTGCAGCATCGTGGCTCAATATTATCATCGAGGTAGTTCAATGCTGCCTCTGGAGAGTTTAACCCCTAAGCTGAGTGCCCAACAAGCTGTTTTAGTGGTACATCAGCTTCAGATTGACGACCAGAGGCTAGCCATGAGTTTCTTCTATTGGGCAGTGAAACAGTCAAAGCACCAGCTTCATATGGAGCTTTATCAGACCATGGTTACTTCACTGGTCAATGCAGGGCTTATTGAGGAAGCTCAGGGTGTTTTGAAGTTCATGATCAGGACTTTTGGACAAACAGGTAATATCAGA
The DNA here is from genome assembly GCA_000966675.3 of Picea glauca. NCBI lineage: Eukaryota > Viridiplantae > Streptophyta > Pinopsida > Pinales > Pinaceae > Picea > Picea glauca. The sequence continues at coordinate 11,019 of JZKD02S1597359.1, forward strand.
GAAGCCATGAAACTTGTTTTTGATTTGAGTAATGGAGTGCTAGCTTTGAATATTCATACTTTCAACTCTGTTCTCAGAGCGGTGTGTGAGATGAGCATTTCTGGATTAGCAGAGGAATTCTACGCAGAAATGGTTGCAAATGGCATTTCTCCTGATTCTTGCACTTATAAGACAATGATTAGCAGTTTTTGTAGGGAGGGGAGGCTCAGAGAAGCGGATCGATTTTTGCGGAAAATGTTGGAGAAGGGGTTTGAGGCAAATGTCGTTACATATACTGTTATAATTAATGCTTATTGCAGGAGAGGTCAAATGGGTAGAGCATTTGGATTGTTTGAGAAGATGTTGCAGACAGGGTGCCCACCTAATGTTATTACATATACAACTCTGATCAATGGTTTGTGCAAGATTGGTAAGGTGAAGAAGGCATTTGAGCTCTTGGAGCAGATGGTTCAGAAAGGCTTCAGGCCGAATGTTTATACTCACAGTACATTGATTGACGGTCTCTGCAAGAAGGGCTGGATTGACAAGGCATTCCGACTGCTGTTGAAGCTGGTGAGGAGTACTAATTCTAAGCCTAATGTTCATACTTACACTACGATGATAGAAGGATATTGCAAGATAAAGAAGTCGAGGAGAGCTGAAATGCTCTTTCGACGAATGCAGGAGCAGGGTTTGGTTCCCAATTCTGTGACCTATACTGTCTTGATAGGTGGGCATTGTAAAGAGGGTAGTTTTGCTCAGGCTTTTAAGCTGTTGGATAGAATGATTGGAGAAGGTTGTTGTCCGAGTATTTGTACATATAATGCAATTATTGATGGGTTTTGCAAAAAGGGTAGGGTTCAAGAGGCTCAGAGATTGTTGAATGAGTGTGCTCGACAAGGTTTATGCCCTGATAAGGTAACTTACACAACTTTAATCAGTGGAAACTGCAAGCAGGGCAGGATTGAGCAGGCATGGAAATTGTTTAATGAAATGATTGAGCGTGGCTGTGAACCTGACATTCATACTTACACAGCATTGATAAGTGGATTTTGTAAAGAGGGTCATGTTGAGGAGGCAGATAAACTCTTCTCTGAATTGCTCAAGAAGGGCATGGTACCGAACGAGGTAACTTATACAGCAATGATTTGTGGACATTGCAAAGCTAATCAGTGCGGTTTGGCTGTCAAAATCAAGGAAAGGATGATAGAAAATGGTTGTGTACCTGATTCTATTACGTATGGTGCTCTGATAGATGGACTTTGCAAAGAGAACAAGGTAGAGGAGGCACACACACTGTTTGACGAAATGCTGAAAAGAGAATTGGTTCCATGTGAAGTGACTTTTGTCACACTTATCAATGAATATAGCAAAAGAGACAAGTTTGATTCTGTTCTGGAGGTGCTTGACAGACTTGATAAGAAACCAAG
>JZKD02S1597359.1:18724-32076 GCA_000966675.3 Picea glauca
CTGATACAACTTCCCCAACTTTTCCCATAAATCCTTGGTTGTAGCTTCCTCTGACACATTCAGTAATACTGAATCGGAGAGACACAGTCGAATTGTGCTCTTTTCCTTCCGATCCGTCTTTTTCTAGTCATCTGCAGAAGTTCCTGTAGGTGCAATACCTGGATCTACTGCAATCCACTGATCTATGTCCACCAAAATATCTTCCATCTTGAGCTTCCACAACTCAAAGATTTTCCCATTAAACTTCTCGATCTCCATCTTCGAATTTCTTGCCATTTCTTTTCACCTGAAAAACAATACCGCAAATCTCCCACTGTAACAAGGCTTATCATAGTCCCGAGCCAAACCCTTGACGACAAAGGTGTCCCCCTGAAGCCAATAAAGCTCTGATATCAAATGTAAATTCTAACCTTGTACAATATCTACTGCAAACTAATATTCAGAAAAGAATAGAAAAGATAAAATGGAAAATACAAACATTACACAAAGATTTTTCACCTGGAAACCCAAACCGGGAAAACCAGCATATATTATATTCATACATTGTGTTACATTGCTTACAATACAATATACATATAGGAGCCAGTGACATCCAAAACCCTAACCCAATGACTTGTATTAGTCCAAAACCCTAATTCCTTAACCGGAAATAGAAAACCATCGACAAAAAACCATGTGCCGAAAAACCACCTAAATATTATGTGGTCTCGAAAATATGTCGTCCCAGTGCGAAAAAAAATTTCAAGGGCGCTGCCCCCCCTCTAACCCCCTTGCGCGCCCGACGTAGATGCTCAGACACTACTACTCGTGCAAAGAATATAACACATACCCAACAACAAGAAGGGCAATGAGAAGATGAAGAAGGAAACAGGAAAATGGTGTGAGTACCATAAAATTCCTTGGCACAACAATGAAGAATGTCGCTCCAAGCAGTCCCTTGTGGTCGAGCTGAAGGCTTCCGAGTCAGAGGTTGATTTTGATTCTGAGTTAAATCTTGAAGGAGGGAAGCGGGTTATCGATGTTGAACCCAGTGCCATTGTCACTACCACCAAAGTCCAGCTAAGCAAACCAAAAGAACCAGAGGAAGGGGAATGCCTCTTTCACTCGCATATGTGGGTCAAGGGGGCTTCGATTCATTTCATTGTCGACATCGATAGTTAGAAGAACCTAATTTTAGCAGAGGTCATCAAGCGGCTATACCTACCAACGACACCACACCCGTAGCCCTACACCATCGGCTGGCTTCACTAAGGAATAGATCTATGTGTCAGCCAACAATGTCTTCTGCCTTACGACATCAAGCCTTTCAAAGATGAGGTACTATGTGATATTTCTCCCCTTGAAGTTTGTGATGTTATTTTAGGAAAACCATATTTTTGGAATCGTCATGTTGTGTATGAGTCTAGGGGGCTTCGATTCATTTCATTGTCAACATCGATAGTTAGAAGAACCTAATTTTAGCAGAGGTCATCAAGCGGCTAGACCTACCAACGACACCACACCCGTAGCCCTACACCATCGGCTGGATTCACCAAGGAATAGATCTATGTGTCAGCCAACAATGTTTTCTGCCTTACGACATCAAGCCTTTCAAAGATGAGGTACTATGTGATATTTCTCCCCTTGAAGTTTGTGATGTTATTTTAGGAAAACCATATTTTTGGAATCGTCATGTTGTGTATGAGTCTAGACCCCGCAGTGTTATTATTACTTTGGGTAGACAATTGTACAAGATCCCATAGGTAGCGCCCCCTGCTCCTATTTCTTTAATCTCTACTAAGAAATGCAGTAAGGTCATTTCACAGACCGGGAAGTTTGTCTTCTTTGTGATACGTGCTCACAGTAAGAAAAAGGTCGTCGCCACATTCGTGGCCTCTACACAACGCCTCTCTTTGCAGCAGAAGCAAGTGGACAGGATTGTGGAAGAATACAGAGACATATTTGCCTCACCTACAGGGGTACCAACACACAACCAAGTCAAGCATCCAATTGATCTAACCCCCAACGCACCTCTACCCAATGGACCATTCTATCAGTGCTCATTGATGGAGAATGACAAAATCAAGCGTCAAATCCAAGAGTTTCTTCAAAAGGGGCACATCAGACCCAACTCCTCCCCTTGCAGAAGCCCGATTTTACTAGTGCAGAAGAAAGACGACACTTGATGACTCTGCATTGATTACAGAGCCCTAAATAAAATCACAGTCAGGAACCGCTACCCCATTCCCAGGATTGATGACCTTCTTAACCAACTCAAGGGGGAAAAGTTCTTCAACAATATTGACCTAAAGTCTGGCTGCCACTAGGTTCCCCTCGAACCAACTGATGTATGGAAGACGACCTTCAAGTCTAAAGAAGGTCTCTATGAATGGATAGTCATGTCCTTTGGCTTAACAAATGCGCCAACCACTTTCATGAGGTTGATGGATGATGTATTGAGACCCTTCACCAACTCCTTTGTAGTAGTATATTTATATGACATCCTCATCTTCAACAGAACGTGGGAGGATCACATGCGGCATATTCAACAGGTTTTCAACACTCTGCAACATCACAAGCTTTATGCCAACTTGGAAAAATGCTCTTTTGGAATGAAAAAGGTCCAATACTTGGGCTACAGTATTGATGAGCATGGGGTACATGTTGATCTAGCTAAGATCCAAGTCATTCGTGATTGGCCAGCCCCAACCACATTGACCGAGCTTCGGATCTTTTTGGGACTAGCCAACTTCTACCAACGGTTCATGTTGGGATTCACCCATATTGCATGGGCCCTCATCCAGGTGACCAAGGGCAGTGGTAGGGAAAAATTCATGTGGGGGAAGGAGCATCAATGAGCATTCAATGATATGAAGAATCACTTGTGCTCAACTCACGTACTCTCCTTTCTTGATCTGCAGCAACCATTCGAGATTGAGACTGATGCATTTGACTATGCCATGGGCCCAATTCTCACTTAGCATGGGCATCTGGTGGCATGCCATAGTGAGACACTCTCTGATACTGTCTAGAAATACCCCACCTATGACAAGGAAATGTATTCCATTGTACAAGCCTGTCGTCAATGGAAACATTACATTCTGGGGAAAGAGACGATCATACACACTGATCACAAGCCTCTGTAGTTCATACAGACACAAGGGAAATTGCATAACAACTGCCATCAGAAGTGGTCCACCTACCTACAAAAATTCCATCTCAACATAAAGTATAATACATGCATCTCCAGTAGTGTCATTGATTGACTCAGTCGGCCTCCTATGGCTGCACTCACCATTGTGCTCCATTCCTGTGGACATGAAGCATCTAAGTGGCCCCAACTTTATCAACAAGATTCAGAATTCACCACCACCTATATGATCTTGGGTACAGGTGAAACTGTCACTGATTTTCACATTCAGGACAAAATCTTATGCCACATGGGCCATCTCTGTGTTCCTACAAGCGAGCGTGCAAAGATGATTTGGGAAGCCCACTACAGTCGTGTGGCAGGACATTTTGGTGTGGAGAAAACTGTGACCATTCTTAAAAAACATTTTTATTGGCCAGAACATCGATAGGACGTCAACAAGTATATCAGATCTTGCACTGTCTGTGCCATTTCCAAGTCAACCATTAAGTAGTAAGGCTTATACACCCATCTTCCTATTCCCAAGAAGCCTTGGGAATCCATCTCAATGGATTACATGTCTTTCTTGTCATCCACCAAGCAAGGAAATGATTGTGTGTTTGTGGTCGTTGATCGATTTTCGAAGATGGCCATCCTCACAGCCTGTAAGAAGAATTTCACAATGGAAGATACTGCTAATCTCTTCTTCAAACGAGTGTGGGTCCACTTTGGTATACTACATACCATCATCTCTGACCGAGACAACAGGTTCCTCAACACCTTTTGGTCAAGTCTCTGGTCTCTGTTGGACACCAAGCTCACAAAATCCACTGCTTTCCTCCCCAAATCGATGGCCAAACAAAGGTCGACAATTAGATGATTGTGCACATCCTACGCATGTACAATTCTAAGAGTGCATGTACATGGGACGAGTGTCTCCCATATGTCCAACAAAGTTACAACAGGTCTCTTCATAGTTCCACCGACCATAGCCCATTTTAGGTGGGTCTGGGATTCCAAACCTTGGGACCCATTGATGTTGCACTTCCTCTTGCCACCGTACAAACAAACTCTTCCCCTGATTAGTCTGTGATCGGCATAGCCACTGGATTCATTGAATGGATTCAACACATCCACCAATAGGTCCAAGAGATTTTGCATAAATCCAATGCTAAGTATAAGCAACGCCATGATCAACACAGGGTACCACACCATTTCCAGGTTGGAGACAAAGTCTGGTTACATTTGCAGAAGGAGCGTCTCACTGAGGCCCATTGGAAGCTTCACCCACTTCGTTATAGGCCTTACACCATCACCAAGGTTGTGGGTAGCAATGCTTTTGAGCTCAACACTCCACCCTTCCTTGGTCTACATCCAATATTCAATGTGGACCTCCTTCATCCATATTTTCCCCCATTATTGGACACCTTCAAGATCGTAGAACAACTGACACCAACTTAGCTCAACCCTGACTGCATGGAACAAGAATCCACTGATCAGATAGTGGACACACAGGTCAAGGGCACTCGCCAGCATTAGATCCACCTTTATTGGGTTGTCAAGGTAGGGCAACTCCTACACCAAGGCAAGTGGCTCACCCAGGGCCAAATCCAGTAGAAGTTTTCTTACCTGATGGGGGAACTCAACGTAATGGAGACCATTTCTTCCTAAGGGGGGAGGATTGATCCAGGTGGATATTGGTGGCCACCCACCTATTCCAACTGGCTCCTCCTGTCTATTTTTTTTTCAACGCATTCTTTTGTACTACTTTGTAATTGTGGGTTCTACACTTTTGGGGTTGTCTGAAGCCCCACACATCCTCCAGGTGGATATGGGTGGTCTCTCACCTAATCCAACTGGATTATTTTGTATGTTTTCATGTCTGCACATCTTGTTGTACTTATAGGGTAGTTTTGGGGCCCTAAACATTGTTTTTTTGGCTCACCAAAGTCAAACTATAGATGAATTCAAAGTTGAGGCAAAATGTCTAGTTCTCTGAAATACCTTTCCAACGGGATATCACACACCTAAAATGGAGGTCGTATGCAAAATTTCAAATTACACCAACTTACCCATAGAGCCCATATGACTTTTGGCATTTCACCTTCTAGGGTTAGGTTTTTGGATGTCTAGGGTTTTGGAATTCATGAGTAATATCAAAAGGGCCTTTGGAACCTCATTCTAATCCATTCTTCTCATATGGATGCACGTAGCAGACACATCTCTTCTTAGAGATAACTACCACCATTCGAGCAAGTGTTTCAGTTCTGCAGTTTTAGCCCATTTATTTATTTAATAGAAGATATTGTTCACTGGATATTTGTGTTATTCTTCATATATTTGTGTTTATTGTATTCATTTTGTTAATCAGTTTGTTCCGCTCCTAAATCCGGATCACCTTTCCAATGAGCTATCATGCGCCCCAAACAGAGATTGTATGCCAAAGTGACGCCCCCGGGAAGTTGATACACCAAACTACCCAAAGAAGGGTCCACAAACTTGTTGGATTTTCATCTTCCGGGGTTAGGGTTTTGGATTTTCTTTATGTTAAAAATGCCTTTGGAGCCTCATTGTAACCATCACCTTCTTGTGAATGAGCGTAACCATCACATCTCTTCTCAGAGATAGCAACCACCATTCTAGCGAGTCTTTCACTCTATAATTTTGTTGTTCTGTACATTTCACTCATTTATAGAAATTGTATATTATTGTATATATGTGCCTCTTGTTATATACATCTGATATATCTATGTTATATTATTGGATCTATTGTAATATCTCGGTATATTTCTTTATTATATCTCCGCTCTCATTTCGTGCTCAAAATAATCCAAATTAGTGGTATCAGAGCAGGCTGCTTTTGGTCGTTTTTCAATGCATGTCCTCGACGAGGTTTGAGTATAGAGAGATGGGTCTCGAGCTTGTCTCTCTTGAGGAAAATCACTCTTTCATTCCCAAGAAACCCTCCATGGCGGAAGAAAAGAAAAACAATGGAGCAAAATATTATATTAATATGTTGCTAGAGAAAGCTCTCATGCGACAGAGGGACAAAGTGATGGAGAATTTTTCCCAAATCCTTCAATGCTAGCCAATAACAACAAGCGCATATTCATCAAGCGACCACTTTTGAGGCACCTCTCCTTTCAAGGTACAAGTTAATTTTGATACCCCTGTATTTGAAGGTCAGATAGATACAAATACCCTAGAAAAATGGTTAAATTTGCTAGAAGGTTATTTCTCTGTTCACAATTTTTTCGATAGGTAAAAGATCACCTTCACTCTCCTTAAGGCTCTCCTCCATGTCAAACATTGGTGGGAAACTTATTGGGAGAAAAGTTCCACCGAGGAGTCTGGAATATATGGGGCCAAGCTCACTTGGTATTTTTTTGTGGATGTGGTCAAGGAACAATATTACTACGTTGGTAACTATGATGACCAGTACATGAGATGGACCACACTGCAACAAGAGAGGGGACAAATAGTGCGAGAGTTCACAAATAATTTCCATACCTTGCGCACCAAGCTGGGTATCAAAGACTCTGAGCGACATTTTCTTCTGAAATACCGCAGGGCTCTGCATAGGTACATCAAAACCGAAATGAATTTTATGGACATCTCATCATTGGGAGTTGCTTATCAATATGTTGTCAAAATTGAGAAGAAATTTAGGCACCACAACAAACAAAATTTGGGGCCTGCAAATCCACAAAAACCAAAGTATGGTAAAGATGACCCTAACAACCAGCCTTCAGAAAACCATTCCAAGCCATACGAAAAGACGGGTAATAGAAAGATGAAGAAGGACATTGGAAAGTGGTGTGATTTCCACAAAATCCCCTGGCACAACACTGGTGAATGTCAATAAAAAAAATCATTGGTGGTTGATATCAAAGAAAAGGAGTTGAACCCTGATTCAGAATCTGATTCAGAAAATAATGGGAGAAGACAGATCATCAATGCAGACCCCACTGCTACTATCGTGACTGCAACAATTCAACTAGAAGAACCAACAGATCCTAAAGAGGGGGAGCACCTTTTTAATTCAAATATGTGGGTGAAGGGGACCCCACTACATTTTATTGTTAATAGTGGAATCCAGAAGAACCTCATCTCAGCAGAGGTTGTCAAATAGTTGGGATTGTCGACAACACCACACCTGAAACCATACAACATCGGGTGTCTTCGCTAGGGATGAGATATTTGTCTCAGCCAACAGTGTTGCTTTTCATACAACATGAATCCCTTCAAGGATGAGGTATTATGTGATGTTTCCCCGTTGGATTCCTGTGATGTTATTTTGGGCCAGCCATAAATGTGGAAGCGCCATATTATTTATGAGTCTTAACCCTGTAGTATCATTGTTACTCTCGGGGGTCATCTGTACATGATACCATAGGTAGGTCTAACTACTGTCCCACCTAAACAGTGTCGCAAGGTAATATCTCATACTACAACACTCGACCTCTTCACAATCTGTTCAAAAGGTGAACAAAAGGACACTACCACCACTGCAACCACAACACAAGCACCTTCTATTCAACAAAAGTAGGTCGAAAAGATTGCAACAAAGTGCAAATTTTTATTTTTCACATAGTCATCTCATGTAGCTAGACTGGTTAAAAAGGTCCAACTCTTCCAACACCAAGCTCTTGACAATCCACAAGCCAAGCAACACACCTTCTCTAGCAAGGAAAGCAACTCACCAAGGTTTAGATTCAACAAACACTTCCCCTCTCCCCCTGAAACTCAATGCAATGGATACCATTGCTTCCTAAGGAGTGAGGATTGATCCAGGTGGATATTGGTGGCCACCCACCTATTCCAACTGGCTCAAAACAATTCTTTGGCAATTTACTATTTTTAGCAGTTTTTTGGGTCCTAAAATTATGGGGCCATTTTGTGGGCCTAAACAACATTTTTTTTGTGATCAAGCACCTCAATGACCACCAAAAGGATGATTGAGCTTGTGAAATGAATCTCCTTGTCAATACCTTTTCAACGAGCTATCATGTGCCCCAAACAAAGATTGTATTCCAAAGTTACGCCCTTGAGAATTTGATACGTCAAACTACCCGAAACGGGGTCCAAAAACTTGTTGGATTTTCATCTTCTGGGGTTAGGGTTTTGGATTTTATTTGCGTTAAAAAGGCCTTTGGAGCCTCATTGTAAACATCATCTTCGTGTGAATGAGCGTAGCATCACATCTCTTCTCAAAGATAAGTTGTCACCATTCTAGCGAGTCTTTCACTCTGTAATTTTATAGTTCTGTACATTTCACTCATTAATAGAAATTGTGTATTAATGTATATTTGTGCCTCTTGTTATATACATCTGATATATCTCTGTTATATTATTGGATCTCTTGCAATATCTCGGTATATTTCTTTATTATATCTCCATTCTCATTTCGTGCTCAAAATAATTTGAATCACTATGAAGCCTCATGAAGATGATCTAAACAATCCACTTGAGATGACAGTTGGCACAACAAGAAGCTAAAAACAAATGCGAGGAACAAGGTATCTGTAATCTTCGTCCTCCCAAGAAGTAACAAGAGAGATGGGAGAAAGCATCGTGCAATGTCAGATGAACTGGAAATGACTATTAGAGTGAAAACCCTCAGGATGCTAACTCTCGCACATTTCATACTCAATGAAAGAAATTCAAAAATGATGGCAAGCTTTCTTGACAGTCCCATGAATGCATATTACGACCCATGTAATGTACCTAGGGAAGATTATATGGGATACCTAGGGAGGTACCCAAGGGGATAATGGATGTAATGTGGTCATAACAATGGAATATGCCCACTATGTAATTGAAAGGAAATAATATAATAATAAGGGGTAGTAGGCATAAGATCCCTAGGAATACTAATGACAAAGTATAGATACACATGAGTATAATTGTATTAGATATGTGTTGAATGGTATTTTCTTGTAGCAATCATGTCTTGTGGAGTGATTGACAGTGTTACCCCACCTTAAGGATTCTTCTCTATATATTCTTGGTGTTGTTCATGGTGAATGCTTTGTTATATTTGGTGTTTAAGGTTTATTTCTAAAGTTTTATGGTGGATTCTCTCTTATGTATTTGAAGTTTTACTACAAGTGGCATCATAGCTCTTTCTTGGGAATGAAGTGGGAGAATTTTTGGGCACAAAGTGGAATATTTTTTTTTCTCTTTTTATAGATAATTTATGGAAAAAGGGAGGATATCAACATTTAGGACCATTTTTGAAACTTTTTGTGTAGAATTTCAAAAATATAGCTTGAGAACTAAATTGTTCTAAAAAAATACCCAATTTAAAAATAAAATAAAAACAAATCATCCAAAATGGAGTCTAGAAAGTGAAGATATCATCGATTCAAAATTTGCATTTTTTCGGGTATTTTCTGGTGGCGACTGCAAAATTCGCAAATTGGATATCTTTTGATCGAGTGCACATATTTTATTCTAACTAGTGCTAGTAGATCTAGAGAAGTTGTGGCATTTAATAATTGGGGTCATAATAGCCAATCTGAGAAATATAAATGAATTCATGATCGTTTTACAATTTTGGCCTCAAACCCTGACTACATAAAGAAGTTCCTTTGCAAAGTAAGTGATTATCTTTGAAACCCTAGTTCTATTTTTGGGGTTTCAACCAAGATGTATTTTACAAGAAAATATTATGGTCCTAGTCCCAAATAATGCATAAACAAAATAAAGTCAATATGGAAAGAGAAGCGGAAAACTCAACTACACTATCATCTCAAAGAAGATGCTTTCATACGGTGGTAGACATTTTACTATTTCAATATGATGGCACTTTCCAATGAATAATATGAAAAATTATTTTAGATTGGTGGTCTCATGTTGTGAAGAAGGATAATAAGAGCACTAGGAACTTGTTTTCATGTTACAACTTCATATTATAGGTTCATGGATGTATTCAACAAGAGAAGGTCATTATTTCTATTAACCCTAGTAGCAAGCATAATTTCATCAATGCTAAATTGGCTAAAAGATTGCAAGTACCTGCAAATAATATTCAAAGAACATATGTTGAGGGTGAAAATGTTGAAATTTTTAAAGATTTGAAGATTACTATGGATAAGTAAGTGTTGCATTCATATTTTTATGTTATAGATATGGATGATGTAGATATGTTTTTGGGATATCCTTGGATGGATTCAATTGGTACAATTAGTATTAATGTGCAAAAGAAGTTTTTGAAGCTTTGGTACAATAAAAAGAAAATTGCATTGTAGGATATTTCTCTTACTAAATAAGAAGGGCCTAGGGAGGAACATGAGAAGTCCTTGCAGAGAAACAAATTATAGTACCTAATGAAACATTAGATGAAGAGTCCAAGGTTGAGTCAGAAGAAGAGCCTCCAAAAGAAATTGAAGAAAATCCAAAGGAAGTGCATAAAAATGAAGAAGAAGCTAAGGAAATACATGTTGAAGAGTCACAAGAAAAACCAACAGCCAAGGTTGTTGTATATCGTCATTGGCACCACATGAAGAAACAACAATCATCAAAACAAGGGCATGAGCATCGGAAAAATTACTATGGATCAACATGGAAGCAGAGAGACAACTGTTATGGAGGCACATGGAGGACTAAAGCCAATGCATGGAGATATCAAAGTACCATCGTGAAGGCATCGATCCAAAGAAGAAACCATAATCAAGATCAAAGAAAAGCCATAATTGAACCCCATGTCCACATTTCACTAGGATGGACATATGTTATTGCATGGTAGTAGTTGGCTATTTCTTAGTGGTCATATTATATGGCTTCTTCCCATGTTTAGAGGATGAAACATGCTAAGGGGGATGGAATGTAATGTACCTATGGAGGATAATATGGGGTACCCAGGGAGGTACCGAGGGGATAATGAATTTAATGTGGCCATGATGCGAGAGCATCAAGAGCATAATTACGGGTAAGCCAAAAACCCAAGATGAGGGTGATAATGGTGATAATGTTGGGGGATTAACAAGTATAGGTATGAAGACTCATGATGGAAGAATGGTTGATGAACCATGCACGAGAAAGATTTTTCTAGAGAACCGACGAATATAGCGGCTGGTGACCCATGTATTCCGGTGGATGGATACTCTTTTATATGGACTTCAACAATGTTTATGTTTTGCAAGTACAAGAAGAAGATTTAGGATGAAGAAGACCAAATATTTCAAAAGATAGAAGATGTGAGCAAAGATGAAGAGGAAGGAATCAATTCAAAGGACCAATGAAAAAGAGAAAGAGGGAGTATGATAAAAACTCCTACTTAATGAATACTCATAATTTTAATGTTTAAATGAATAAATTATATGGTTTGTAATTGTTGGGTATGTGTTATATTCTTTGCAAGAGTAGTAGTCACATATTTATGTGGTTTTTTGGTACATGTTTTTTTTTTAATGGTTTTCTATTTCTGGTTAAGGAATTAGGGTTGTTGACTAATCCAGGTCATTGGGTTGGGGTTTTGGATTTCGTTGGCTCCTATATGTATATTGTATTGGAAACAATGTAATAATATGAATGGATATAGAATATGTTGGTTTTCCCAGTTTAGGTTTCCAGGGGAAAAATCTATGTGTAATGTTTGCATTTTCCATTGTATCTTTTCCGTTCTTTTACTGAAAATCTGTTTGCAGTAAATATTGTACAAGTTTAAAATCTACATTTGGTATCAGAGATTTGTTGGCTTCAGGGGGACGCCTTTGTGGTCAAGGGTTTGGCTTGGGACTATGATAAGCCTTGTTACAGTGAGAGATACGTGGTATTGATTTTTCAGGTGAAAAGAAATGGAAAACAATTCGAAAATGGAGATTGAGAAGTTTAATGGGCAAAGTTTTGAGTTGTGGAAGCTCAAGATGGAAGATCTGTTGGTGGATAGAGATCAATGTATCATGGTAGATCTAGGTATTGTACCTACAGTAATTTCAACAGATGACTGGAAAAAGTTGGATCGGAAGGCGAAGAGAAAAATCCGACTGTGTCTCTCATATTCAATATTATTGAATGTGTCAAAGGAAGCTACAACCAAGGATTTATGGGATAAGTTGGGGAAGTTGTATCAGTCTAAGTCCCTAGTGAATAAACTATTCCTAAGAAATAAGTTGTATAACCTGAGGATGAGAGATTGAGACTTGGTGGCAGAGCATTTGAATGCCTTCAATACTGTGGTAAGTTAGTTAGTATCTGTTGAAATTAAAATTTCAGATGAAGATAAATGTATCAGTTTACTGTGTTCTTTACCAGGCTTGTGGGATAGTCTAGTTGTGGCCATAGGTAGTAATACAACTGCCTTGAATTTTGATGAAGTGGTCTCATCCTTCTTGTTGGAGGAGATGAGATAGTGGATACCATGCGATATGTCGAGTGCGTAGAAGGTTGCGTTGTATGGCAACTAGTGGTGCCATTTATCACAAAATATATATGTATGGCTCTATTGCATTGCTTCCCTTCACATCAATCTTTGAGGTTTTTCCTCTTCCAAGCGTACTTTTCTTTTGGAACTTCTTTGGTGCACATGATCACTGGTGTGCTCTTCACGGAAGTGAGAGGTTACTTTTGATGGTATCGGATTATTCAAATTCATGGAGTGGAATTGGAGCACCTGATGATAAAGAGAGGGGGACTAAAAATGATTCTCAAGGTGGTTCTAAGATGGTTGGGACATGTCCATGAGTACTTCTTCCATGTTGCATTTTCATTTGGTGGATGGAAAGTATAGGGGCAACAATTAGAGACATTAAGATCACTACGTGCATGATAAGGAACTGTGATTTGAAATGAAAGAAAGAGGAAAAGGAACACAACAACATTCAAGAAAGAACATGGTAGAATTCACTAAATAAATGTATCATTTATTGTTTATGATAAGCTTTGGTGTTCACATTCCAAACACGAATGTAGATGAGCTTTGGCAAGTATAGTATTTCACAAGTTTCTTTGAGCATTACCACAGATGTGGAAATTTTTTATTTAATAGCCACATGGACCATAGGGTCAAAGTGATGGGTAAAGTGGTATAATTGAAATACATGTTGACTAAAGACAAAAAATGTTTTTTTTAATCGAGTCTAATGATTTTAGTATGTAATGGTTTCTTTTACAAGTTGATGTACGGAGTTGAGTCAAAATTAAGTTTGTTGATATAAAGAATCCAATCAATTTAAGTGGAAGTGTGACTCAAAAGATCGTGTGAATGTAATGAAGCTAAGCTTTTGTAGAGCAAAGTTGA
>JZKD02S1597359.1:32126-49933 GCA_000966675.3 Picea glauca
AGGTCATTGGGTTGGGCTTTTGGATTTCATTGGCTCCTATATCTATATTGTATTGTAAACAATGTAATACTATGAATGAATATAGAATATGTTGGTTTTCCCAGTTTAGGTTTCCAGGGGAAAAATCTATGTGTAATGTTTGCATTTTCCATTGTATCTTTTCTGTTCTTTTAATGAAAATATGTTTGCAGTAAATATTGTACAAGGTTAAAATCTACATTTGGTATCAGAGCTTTGTTGGCTTCAGGGGGACGCCTTTGTGGTCAAGGGTTTGGCTCGGGACTATGATAAGCCTTGTTACAGTTAGAGATACGTGGTATTGATTTTTCAGGTGAAAAGAAATGGAAAACAATTCGAAAATGGAGATTGAGAAGTTTAATGGGCACAGTTTTGAGTTGTGGAAGCTCAAGATGGAAGATCTGTTGGTGGATAGAGATCATTGGATCACGGTAGATCTAGGTACTGCACCTATAGTAATTTCAACAAATTACTGGAAAAGGTTGGATCGGAAGACAAAGAGAAAAATCCAACTGTGTCTCTCATATTCAATATTATTGAATGTGTCAAAGGAAGCTACAACCAAGGATTTATGGGATAAGTTGGGGAAGTTGTATCATTCTAAGTCCCTAGTGAATAAACTATTCCTAAGAAATAAGTTGTATAACCCGAGGACGAGAGATTGAGACTTGGTGGCAGAGCATTTGAATGCCTTCAATACTGTGGTAAGTTAGTTAGTATCTGTTGAAATTAGAATTTTAGATGAAGATAAATGTATCAGTTTACTGTGTTCTTTACCAGACTTGTGGGATAGTCTGGTTGTGGCCATAGGTAGTAATACAACTGCCTTGAATTTTGATGAAGTGGTCTCATCCTTCTTGTTGGAGGAGATGAGATAGTGGATACCATGCGAGATGTCGAGTGCGTAGAAGGTTGCGTTGTATGGCAACTAGTGGTGCCATTTATCACAAAATATATACGTATGGCTCTATTGGATTGCTTCCCTTCACATCAATCTTTGAGGTTTTTCCTCTTCCAAGAATACCTTTCTTTTGGAACTTGTTTGGTGCACATGATCACTGGTGTGCTCTTCACAGAAGTGAGAGGTTACTTTTGATGGTATCAGATTATTCAAATTCATGGAGTGGAATTGGAGCACCTGATGATAAAGAGAGGGGGACTAAAAATGCTTCTCAAGGTGGTTCTAAGATGGTTGGCACATGTCCATGAGTACTTCTTCCATGTAGAGAGTCTGAGAGTATTGTTGCATTAGAGACCAAGTCTGGTGCATTGAACAATTCCACAATTTCAATTATTTGTAAGACATACAACTTATGTTCTTCTCAGGTTATGAAATGGAGAGACTAAAAGTTGTAAATCATGTATTGAGCAAACGAATCCAATCAGTGAGATGTGTGAGACGAAGTGCATATTTGAGTCAATTGCATTTTCATTTGGTGGATGGAAAGTATAGGGGCAACAATTAGAGACATTAAGACCACTACATGCATGATAAGGAACTGTGATTTGAAATGAAAGAAAGAGGAAAAGGAACACAACAACATTCAAGAAAGAACATGATAGAATTCACTAAATAAATGTATCATTTATTGTTTATGATAAGCTTTGGTGTTCACATTCCAAACACAAATGTAGATGAGATTTGGCAAGTATAGTATTTCACAAGTTTCTTTGGGCATTACCACAGATGTGGAATTTTTTTATTTAATAGCCACATGGACCATAGGGTCAAAGTGATGGGTAAAGTGGTATAATTGAAATACATGTTGACTAAAGACAACAATTGTTTTTTTTAATTGATTCTAATGATTTTAGTATGTAATGGTTTCTTTTACAAGTTGATGTACAGAGTTGAGTCAAAATTAAGTTTGTTGATATAAAGAATCCAATCAATTTAAGTGGAAGTGTGACTCAAAAGATCGTGTGAATGTAATGAAGCTAAGCTTTTGTAGAGCAAAGTTGACATTGAAGCCAAAGATTAAAGTCAGGGAAAGTCATTAAATTTGTTAAATTCAAAGTTAAGTATGAAGGAGTCAAGTAAGAAGTCATTGATATGTAATAATGTGCATGATTGGTTGTAGCCAACACCCAAGGTTTAAATTTATGGTCAAGTCATGAGGGTTTGTCGATGTAAAGAGTTGAAGTCGAGTTCAGAGTTTGGAGTCAAAGTAAAGTGAAGTTAAAATCATTTAACTTGTCAAAAGTAAGTCATGTCATATCATGACACTGGTGCGTCAATTAACTTTGCCAAGCCAAGGTCATAGGTTGCTTTGTTGGACCTTGATATCATTCCAAAAAGAAACATATTTTGTAAGCATGTATTTGTAGGTGAATAAGAAGATTGTAGGTATCTTGTTTGATGGAGACATCCCTCCTACAAGAAACAATTTTATGCAGGTATTGTAGTGGAAGATTCAAATAAATAATTATGTTAGAAGATGACCGATGACAACAAAAAGAAGACTAATGAAGAGAGAAGATGATGTTGACTCTGTGACCAAGGAAGTTGACAAAGAAAAGTGCAAGCAAGAAGAAAAAATTGATGGCAAGAAGAAGCCCTATCACTATTATGAAGAGTGAGGAGTAGAGAAAATCTCAAAGAGAAGGTCCAAGGTGAATAAGGACCACAAATACCAAAAGGCCAGGTTCAGAGAAAGAGAAAACCTAGGTGAGGTATCTAGCAACATGAGAAATACTTTCTAAGAATGAAGAGAAGCATATCAAATTTAATAGAAAAGGATAGCATAATGCAGGGATTAGTAGAAGGAGAATGCCACAAAAAGGTGAAGTAGAATATGATAGAGATGATGCAGGAAAAGAGAGAAGACTTTTGGACTTGAACGAATGAAGGAATGACAAGAGAAGCAAATGACAAAGGCATAAAAGAAGAAAGGATGGGGAAGAGGATTTAATGCAGAGAAGGAGAAAACGATACAACAACAAAGATAAATACAACACAACGACATAAAGAAATTTTGACACAACAGAGACAAGAAGAAGCAAGTGAAGCAAGGTATAAATGAAAGTACTACGTGTTTTTGAGATGTAGATACAATAAATCCATGAAGCATAACATCCCTACAAGTTTATCAGTGTTCCTTGATAATGTTTTAATGGAGAGAAAATGGTCTTAGTCATATAAGAAAATGAAAAGTATGTACCTGATTCAAATATTGATGTAAGCCTAATGAGGCAAAGTGTACCCCATAAAGTTTGTGGTAAGTAGAAACCACTTTAGGATGTAGGGTCATTCACGGAGAGAAGCTTGACCGTGGGAAAAATCGTTGATTTGAGGTATCCCACACCTGACAGAACCATTGATCTTAGTGACAAAGGCAAACAGGAAGATTACAAGTCGTGAAAAAGGTACTTACATAGGAGCTGAATGATCGTTGAGTGTGTGATAGAGTAAAGAAAACTGTGAAACAAAAGTTTGTGAGATGACAAGGAACTCATGGTTAGGAGTCCATGAAGAAGTTTTTTTCCTTGGGAGTTTGATGTAGGATAATCGAGAGCATGGTTACAGGTAAACGAACCCAAGATGAGGGTGACAATGGTGATGATGCAGGGGGATTAAAAGGTACATGTATGAAGAATCATGATGGAAGAATGGTTGATGAACCATGTACGAGAAAAAGTTTCCTAGAAAACAGGTGGATACAACGGCTGGCAACCCATGTGTTTCGGTAGATGGCTACTCTTTTATATAGACTTTGACATTGTGTATGCTTTGTAGGTACAAGAAGAAGATTGAGGATGAAGAAGACCAAAGATTTCAAAAGACAAAAGATTTGAGCGGAGATAAATAAGAAGGAATCTGTTCAAAGGACCAATGAAAAAGAGAAAGGGGGAGTATGAGAAATAACTCCTACTTAATAAATACTCATACTTTTAATGTTTAAATGAATAAATTCTATGGTTTGTAATGAGGTAGACAAAATTCTAGAAGTCTATGTATGAGTGAAAGATGAGGACGATGAGAGATATTGAGGATGGAGATCAATTGAGAGATTCATGGAAAGATTCAAGGAGATATTGTGGAGAGATCATAGGATATGGTTATGGAGATAATTATGCATTTAGTTGAACTAATTATATAAATGTAACATAGTTGTTATGGTCACCTATTATTATATAAAGGGACCATTTGTACAATAGTGGACACACAAGATTGATGTTTTAATAAAAATTCCCCCTTTGGGGGATTATGAGAAAATTCTTGGCGTCCCTTGCTTCATTTTGAGTTTGCATAAGGTAGTGTGTTTATAGTTTAGAGTATGGTGGTTGCATCAGGCCATAATAAAGGAATAGGCCCACAATGTAATTAAAAGGAAATAATATAATAATAAAGGGTAGTTGGCATAAGACCTCGAAGAATACTCATGAGAAATTATAAATACGCATGAGTGTCATTATATTGGATATATGTGTTGAATTGTATTGTCTTGTAGCAAGCATAGCTTATGGAGCGATTCCTTCCATAAGGAATATTTGATGGTGTTATCCTTTCTTAAAGGTTCTTGTTTATATATTCTTGATGTTGTTCACAATGAATGCTTTGGTATCTTTGGTGTTTAGGGTTTATTCTAAAGTTTTATGGTGGTTTCTCTCTTATATCTTTGAAATTTTACTACAACCCGACTTTGAAACTAGTTCAATATATACCCTTTACTGTGAGTCATCTACAAAATTGCTAATATAAGTTTAAAATGTTTATTTCTCATGATTACAAAGAAAAGCATAAATGCAAACATATTATTATCTTGAAAAAAAAAAAAGCATAAATGCAAACATATTATTATCTTGAAAAAAAAAAGCATAAATGCAAACATATTATTATCTTGAAAAAAAAAAACATAAATGCAAACATATTATTATCTTGAAAAATCTAAAAGTAGAAGGCTAATGCTAGGTTCTAAGGGAGTTGGGTTGCATATAGGCTATGATTTCCAAATCGTCTAGAATTGTTTGAAATAGAGACCTAATATTGTAGCATGTAAACAAGAGAAATTTTTTACACTTGGGATTCACAAAATCCTACTTATATTTATTGTGCTATGTACACATAATAAATGTGTTTTAAAATCTTTTATGAATAAAAAATGTGACTATATATGTAAATAAAATACTCTAAACCATATAAAATATCCAGATATAAATTATCATTTCATATGTATGTAAATCAAAGGTTCTCAACCATATAATATCCAAATATGAATTAACATTTCATTAAGGTTTAAAGTTTATGGATTAAATTCCAAAGCTTCTTAACCCCTAAGTGTTTTGTTGGATGTTCATAAACATCTTTAAAAAAAAATGATACTTAAGATCAATTCTTACTCAATTTTAATGAGTCTAGAGAATACACTTTCACTTTTAAACTTAGCTAGATAATTGTTATTCTATTCTCATTTCATTTTAGTATTTTCATTATTTACACTAAGAAACATAAATTCAAATAATTTACATTTACATTAATATTAAGATATTTTTTTTTAACTAAAACGGTTATATTTTATTGATAGAAGAGGCAGTTGGGTCGTGGTCAAATCAACCAGAATCATAAATAGTCTTTGTCTCTCTTTCCATTAAACAATCTAATCTTTTATTTCTTTCTGTTATAGAATGGCACTGAACCTAGGAGCCTCATCATTCTTTCTGAAAACTCCTTGAGGCAAGTTGCATCCCTCATTTGCCTTTTTGTTTGCTTCTTTATTCGAGTTGCGGAGGATGTGATAAAAATCAAAAGAGGCGAAGCTTTGTAAAGAACCCCAGAGTCTCTGAAGAGTCTTGTTGAGAGTCAGATTGGCAAAATGCTCCTTAGAGTTTACAATTTTTATCAAAATTTCTGAGTCGCCGAAGACTTGAAGAGCTTTGTTTTCATATTCCTGGGTGATCTGGAAGCCTTTTAACAACCCAAGGATTTCGGCTTGGTTATTTGTGCTTTTCCCTAACCCCCAACTAAAGTTGTCTTTGCGGGAACCATCATGGGAGTAGATAATTCTACCAGCTCCTGCAGTCCTAGGATTCCCTTTGGAGGCTCTGTCGAAGAAGATTGCTACCTTACTTTGCTTTCTCCACCAGGCTTGGAATTCTTCATCTGGAGTTCTTATGCACCAAGGGGGATTTGAAGATGGACGGGATAGAATCTTCGTCTTTCCTTGAGTCAAGAGGGTACCCATCTAGTTTCTCTCCTCTAAAGTGAGAGAGGTGTCAAGCTTTCCCGAGTGATTGCCCAATGCTTCCAACAGATATGCCTTGGCTTTGACCGCTACCGTCAAATATGTGTGAGTTGTATCATTAAAAATAAGATCATTTCTTGCGAGCCAGATCTTCCAACAGAAGAACCTGGGGATGAAAGACCAGATCCGGTTCCACATTGATTTATAATTTATCACCCTTGGATATCGGTCTTGCCAAGATCCAAAAAGAGCGCCGACTGCGATCTGAGAGGGAGCGATCACCTTGAGGCCTTGGAGCCCATGTGCCCAAACTGATTGGGCAAAAGGGCAATCCACGAAGAAGTGGTCTATAATTTATGAGGCCATTCTACATAAGATGCATCTATTTGGCCCATGGATACCCCATTTTTCTAGATTTTCTCCAGTCAGCATGGGCCTATGAAGGAGCACCCACGTAAATTTTTTTATTTTTGGGAGGCCGTAGTTGTCCCAAACTTGCTTCCAGATTGCAGGATTAAGGAGAGGAGTTTGTTGGACTTGTAAAATGGCGTGACCTTGGGCGACTGTGTACATTCCTGTCTTCCCCCAGCTCCAACAATCATCCCCGTGAAGGCTTACAGGAGCTGAACCGTTCAACGCTTCGAGGAGGAGGTGTTTCTGGTGGAGAAGATGCGCTGGCAGGTTAGGGAAAACACAATCTGCCTAGAAACCGTCTTTATCCCACACCAAGATATCTACTAGGCTTATGATCTCGAGCTGAGAAAGCCACACACAAATTTCTGTTAATTCCACTATGTTTTCCAAAGGAGGTTTGCCCATAATGTTGTCTGTCCAGAGCAAGTTTCCTTTTCCATTCGAGGCCTTTTCTACAGAGATTCCATAGATGGGTGCCTTTGGGGGTATTATAATTATGAAGATTTCTCAATAATATTCCTTTGAGATACTTCTTTCGGAGGAGCAGGCTGACAAGGTGGCTTTTGTTGGAGTATAGTTGCCATAAAAATTTTCCTCCAAAGATGATATTGGCCAGGACTGGGTCTCTTACTTGGAGTCCACCTTCTTTCTTCGGGCGTTTTACAATGTCCCAACTGACTAAATGAAACTTACGATGATTTCCTTTGCCTCCTCACCAAAGGAAGTCTCTAATTAGCTTCGAGATCTGCTCTGTGATCGCCTTTGGAGAAAGAAGAAAGGATGCCTAATATAAAGGGAGGGATGACAAGACTACTTTGATGAGAATCAATTTTCCAGCATTGTTAAGCCACTGTCCTCCCCATGCTACAATTTTAGATTTAAATTTGCTGATGACTTCCATCCATAGCGAGGATCTATTTGCTCCCAGCGTTAGAGGAAGACCTAGATACTTAATTTTGTCCCAGGAAAAAAATCCTTGAAAGCCCAAGAGGTGTGCAATTTTGTGAATGGTTTTCTCATTCGTGTTCCAGCCATACACAACACTCTTTCTTTTGTTGACCAACGCTCCTGAGATGCAGCAGAAATTTTATATAATCTCATTGAACTCCCTTGCTATTTGAAGTGAAGCTCCTCCCAGCAGAAGGGAGTCATCAACAAACAAATCATGATTAATTGATTATGTTCCTTTCACCGTTCAAATGCCCAGAATTGCCTCGACGTTCCTTTCAACTATCAGTTTCCTACTTAGGGAGTTTGCCATCATAATGTACATGAAGGGGGATAGCGGGCAACCTTGCCTTATCCCTCTTGTTGCTTGAAAGTAATTAGTAGGCCAACCATTTACTAGAGGAGCGATCCAGGGCTTGTCGATGCAGGCTTTGATCAGATTTACAAATTCTGGGCTAAAACCATAAGAGAGCAGCACTTTGTACAAAAAAGACTGCTTGACCCGATCAAAGGTGTTGGCCATGTCTATCTTAATGAGCATTCCTTGCTCCTTCCTCTGAAGGCTTGAATGAATGGATTATTGTACAAGAATCACATTATCCAGGATATGCCTTCCTTTGACGAATCCCCCTTGGGTGGGGGAAATGAGTTGTCCAGGCAGGGGTTTTAGTCTATTTGCCAGCAGCTTTGAGAGGATTTTGTAGGAGGCATTGCAAAGTGAGATAGGTTTGAATCTGTCAAAAGAGACCGGGTTCACTTCTTTAGGGATTAAGGCAAGAAAAGTGGAGTTGGTGCTACCTCCCATATTGGCCTTTTGCTGAAAAGTTTTAACCATTCTTAATAAATCTATCTTGATAATTATCCAACAAGCTTTGTAGAAGTGTATGGAAAATCCATCAGGGTTTGGGGCTTTGTCAGATTCCATGTCCCAAACAACCTTGTTGATTTCCTCCTCAGAAAATGTTTTCAAGAGACTTGCGTTGATCTCATTACTGACAAGATGAGGCATATGGGAAAGGAAGTCAACGAAGACTCCTTCATTTCTTGTCCCATCCTCTGAATAGAGTTTCTGAAAATGAATTTCTGCTGTTGCCTTTATTTGATCAAAACCTTTGGAGACTATACCCTCTGCTGTAGTGATTTAGGAGATGTGATTTTGGGAGAGATAGGCTCTGAAATGCCTATGAAAGAAGGTCATATTACGATCACCAGCTGCCAGCCACAAGCTTTGGGACTTTAATTTCCAGTACTCCTCTTCATATCGAAAAGCTCTGTGGGAGGCATGTTGGGTAGCTTGTTCCTTCTCCAAGTTCTGAATGGTTATGTCCTGGCTTTCCATGTCCATCTAAAAATATGCTAACTATTGAACATCCTCTTTCCTTTTTGCAGAGTAGGGGTTGGAGGGGGATTTGACCCACTCTTTAAGAGATGATTTTGTTACTTTTAATTTCTGCTCCCAAACAAAACTTGGTGAGCCAATAACCAGAGTGGACCGGGATTTGGTTACTTCTTCCATGAAACCTTCCTACTCAATCCATTGAGGGCTGAATTTAAAAGGGATGGGGCCTAAGTATTCTTCCTCATCCAATTGTAGGAGAATGGTCTTGTGTTCTGAGGCAATTTTTGGGAGGATTTTGGTGGTCACTACTTTCTTGTCCAACAAGAGGGTGCTTTGCACTAGGAACCTGTCGAGCCTAGCATAAATGTGTGCAGCCCCTATTCTATTATTCGATCACATTTATAATCCTTTATTTGGTTTGATATCAAGAAGGTCCCACTGTTGAATCAGATCCTCTACAAGGGGGAGCAAATGATCCCTGCTAATTATGCCCCCTTGTTTTTCTTTTGGTTCTAGCACCCTGCTACTATAATGTTCTTGAGAGAGTAAGCTTATACAAAGTCAGAAAGAGTTTGCCAGCATTCTTTTTTCTCCACAAATTGAACCGGAACATAAATATTGAACAGAGCGATAGTAATCTTACTTGTTTTGTGGCGGAGTTCTATATAGATCGAGTGTTGTGTCTCGAAGGAAATTTCAAGATGAAACTTGTCTTCAATCCAGACTGTGGCAAGCCCTTCAGAAGTGCCTCTTGCACTAATAGCCTTTCCACCATTTCTTTTCCATTTCATTCTACTTAGATCTAGAAGGGCTTCCCCTTCTATTTTTGTCTCTTGGAGCATGAGGATCTCTGGCGATTCTGTCTTCAACAGATCTTTCACGGCTTCGATTTTCATAGGATTCCCTATGACTCTTTAGTTCCAAGAGACTAGATGCATTATTTATTGGGATGGGAAGAAGAGGGGCCTCCCTTGGGTGGCCTAGCTCTATTATTTCATCC
The DNA here is from genome assembly GCA_000966675.3 of Picea glauca. Classification (NCBI taxonomy): domain Eukaryota; kingdom Viridiplantae; phylum Streptophyta; class Pinopsida; order Pinales; family Pinaceae; genus Picea; species Picea glauca. The sequence goes on from JZKD02S1597359.1 coordinate 42,028, forward strand.
AATGGACATTTCAAGAGTGGATTGGTTGCCCTTCATTTTATGCCTCTCTGCTTCTTCCTCTCTTGCTTCTTTGAGGGATTTCGTTCCTGCTCTTTTCGATGGTCTTTCAAAAGTATCGTCTTCTAATGAGCCTGGCATTTCCAGGGGTTTCTTCCTTATCATGTCTGCGTAGGAGGGGGAAGAAGAGCCTTCTACTTGGTTTTCTGTTTGAGTGGGAAGAACACCTGCATTGTTTTCTTCTAATGTTGGGAGTGAGGCATGTTGATCCAAATCATGAGCTATCGCCGAAGGTTCTTCCTGAGTATTGAGAGGTTCGAAAGGGTTCGGAGTTGATTCTATCCGAATAAGAGCTGTGTTCCCAGCCACTTGAGGCTGCTCTGTATTGGGCACAGTGGATCCTACAGAAGTCCCTTTCGAACGAGGCTTATTGAGTTGCTTTGTAGGGGTCGGCTTTTGAACCTTCGTCTAATGCTCCCCTTTCAATTTTTCTGCTTCCTCCTCTCCCTTCTTTTTTCAATTTCTTGCGAAATGCCCATAGCTGTGACAATACCTGCACTTGAAAGGGAGTTGCTCGTAGTCCAGTTATTTCACATGTGACCAGTCTGCCGCGGTTATCTTGATGGCCCCCGGGAGTCCTATTTCCAGATCCACCTCCATGCAGATTCATGTGCAGGAGTATTGATCCTTCCTTTCTACTCTGTCAATGTATTTTCCAAGAGCATTCCCAATCGATTCTAGGGATTTCGGGCTCCAACAGTGCAGAGGCAAGTGTGGGAGACTGGGACCATTGAAGGCACATCGTGAGCTAGATCAAAGTCTGACGTCCACTAGTTCAGGTATAGCCCCTAGGGACCCATAAAATAAGGTATGTTTTTGAAGATTAGATTCTTGTCTTTAACATTGTCAAAAATGAAAACATAGTATCCTTTCCCGACGAAATGGCTCTTGATGCCTTCTGAGACAAGTGGTCTCCAATTCCTCTGTTTCCACGCTTCGATGGCTTTTGGAGAAGGCCATAAACAGGTAAACTAATCGATTAGGCCTCTTTCAACAATGTTTATAGCAACGCGACATGGCTCTTCGGCTGGGAGAGCGACCAACGGGATGACATCCATCTTCTTCACAAATTTTCCCTGGGAGACTGAGATAGGCCGTTTGCTACAGGTCTCAACCAATTTTTTAAAGGCTGAGAGCTCCAGGGGAAGAGGAGGGGGAGGCTTAGAGCCCCCTCCTGATGTCATGATGGCTGAGAAAAGAATGCAGAGGAAGGCTCACGTAGAGCAACGTGCAGGAGTAGCTTTGTCTTCCTAGTTTCTATATATAAATATTTTAAGACAAAAGAAAATATTTTAAAATTTTCAAATAACCACAAGTATTAAGATAAATTTAAATATATATAAAATATAATATTAAAGTTCTTTATATAAAAAAAACCAATCATCATTATTAAAGAATCACTAAAATCATTCTAAATCATTATTAAAGAATCACTAAAATCATTCTATACTTTTTGTATACTATGAAATATATATGGTTTTCAAAATCCACAACATAATTTCTACTCATTCTGAGATAGATTTATATCCACTATATACCATGTGAGATAGATTTATATCCACTATGTATCATCTTTTCAAGAGATGATAACACAATATCCATTAATAAGGGATGTACCAATTTTTCAAAAGATGGTAACACACTAGTCATTATTAAGTGAAGTAGAATTTTGAAATAAATACGTTACTTCACTAAGGGAAGTAGACTTTTGAAACAACTATATCATTTTACTAATTTAAAAAAAAACGTATTTTTTTTTTAAAATTATTTAATGATTTTAAAAACATAAATAAATTGTAATCATTATATTAAACTTATATAATATATATAAGTATATTTTAAACTAGAACTTTATATTACCTTTCAGAGTCGAGAATTACAACATAGATCAATGACATTAGTGGAGAGGTCGCCAATAAAGGAAACCAACCCCTCCACTAGGTCTTGAGTTTTTGAATTTTTTTACCAATAAAAATAAAAACATTCAACCTTATAAAGTTTGACCATATTTTAGAGAACTAAAACTATGGACAACAAAAACTTGTGAACGGGTTTGAATTCTCTGTGACAACCATCGCCCTCGGGAAAGATAAAAAGCATCAAGAGTTGACACATGTATACGATCTAATCATGTAATTAAATGTCAAGGTGACACCTCATCCAGAAAAAGTCATATAAAATATTACTTATATAAACTAACATAGATTTATTTTAAACAAAAAATAATTTAAACATGTTTGTAACAAATTGATATATATATATATATATATATATATATATAATTTCACCATATTAATTTTCATAATATTTACTCACCTCCATTACAAAAATGCAATATTTTCAATTATTATTAATTTGAAAACATTTAAAATATATACATCGAATCAAAATCAATCTTATGAAGTGTTGGTGACAATAAGTAGCAAATACAGTAAAAATAATGTCAACATTCAACTCATCTTTAATTTTATGGAGATATAATTATTAACATGAAAACAAGTCAAAAACCATTTTTATTTTGATTTTTGTTTTACATATTATATTAATAAATGAGTTAAGACCTCTATTCACAAAATAAATCATGTCTATGCTATTCATTTTTCCAAAATTTTATAACCAAATCACCACATTTTTATTATTACACATTGTTATAGGTCTCAAGGTCTAGAGCAGTTGGTGAGGGAGTGCGCTATTAAGGTACTTTATAAGTGAAAGCCATTGATTCGAAACTCTTGGGGACACCTCATATCCAACCATGTTAAGGATTGGTGCACTCTAAGCCGAATGCGATCCCCGAGTGATTTTGATGACTTAGATGCCCTTGGATCATGACATCTCAACCACATGCCAATCTCACGGGTCAAGAATAATATAGCCAACAACAAAAAAATATTTCACACTATTATCATTACAATATTGTTTCAATACCATATCATTTATGGTTCCCAATCATATTCCTAATCAAATCACAAAATGTGCAGGGGAAGCATGCGTGTTAGACCTTATCTAATTTATTCACATTTTAAATACACAATATAAAGGAGAAGTCATGCATGATTATGTGTTCGACAACACAAGTATTCCAACAGAGGATAGACACCTTCAGTAACCACTCACATAACCAGATCAAAGATAAACACACCGATGTTTTCATGTGGTAAAACCCCTACGGGGAAACATCCACGACCCCAGCCAACGCGACTACTTGGAGCATTTTATTAATGCAAAAGAAAAATATTACAGAGAGATTTTACAAGAGAGTTTCTCACAATCGATCATCGCCAAATGATCCTCCATGCTCTTTAAATAGAGATCATGGACCAATCGGGTGTTAAGCCATGGATCAATGGCCGTTAAGATCGAGGAGAGTATGAAGCATTGGATCACTCTATGTCGGGAACGTATCGTGACCGTCGGATTTCCTAACTACAAATGCATACTAATGCATACTAAAGAAACACACTAAGAAACAAACTTTTACCTAACGACACATTAGACCAAGTAGATCTTAACTAAATCCTAAGTGTCTAAATATCCTAACATCCCCCCTTAAGAACAACTTGGGATAGGATTGATTGGAAAACTTTTCTTCTGTAAGAGACTTTGTGAAAATGTCTGTAACTTGATCTTCTGTAGGGCAAAAGAGCACTTCAATAACTTGATCATGAATGAGCTTTCTGATGAAGTGCATGTGTAGCTCGATGTGCTGATGTTGAACTGGGTCTTTGGCGAGCTTGATGGCACTCTGATTGTTGCACCAAAGGCTGGTTGGATGTTGCTGCTCAAATCCAAACTCTGAAAGGATCTGTCAAAGCCATAAGGCTTCTTGACTTGCATTTACTGATGCTCGGTACTCTGCTTCTGCTGAAGAAAGTGCAATAGCCTGTTGTTTCTTACAGGCCCAAGTGACAGGTCCTGAACCAAGGCTAAAAACATAACCTGCAATAGACTTTCGATCATCAGGGTCGCCGGCCCAATCTGAATTAGTGAAACCAACTAATAAAGGAGTCCCCCCTGAACTGTAATGTATCTCGAACTAAATTGTACCATGGACATAACGAAGTATCCTCTTAGTTTCTTTCCAATGGCTTTCATGGGGTGTTTGCATATACCGGGCAACAAGACCAACATCAAAGGAAAGATCAGGACGGGTATGAGTCAAGTATAAGAGGCTATCAACTAACTGATGGTACAAGGTTGCATCAACGTCGGGAGAAGTACAGGTGGTGGCAATCTTGACTCCAGACTGGAAGGGAGAAGGAGTTGGTTTACAATTGTCCATGTGAAAGAATCGAAGAAGGTCACAAGCATACTTAGACTAGTAAATAAAAATTCTTTTATTGGTTTGCAAAACTTGGAGGCCAAGGAAATAGTGAAAAAAGCCTAAGTCTGTCATTTCAAATTTCTTCTTAAGGCTGGTTTTGACATGGTTTAAAAGTTTTGAGCCACCACCAGTAAAGATAAGGTCATCAACATAAAGGACAAGGATTATGAGATGGCTTCCTACTTTCTTAGTATAGACATTAGGATCAAAATGACATCTAGAGAATCCAGTGGAAATAAGAAAGTTGTCCATTTTGGCATACCAAGCTCGGGGAGCTTGCTTGAGACCATAAAGAGATTTCTTAAGGTGACAAACAAGGCTAGAGTCATTCTGGACATAGCCAGGAGGTTGTTCCATGTAGATTTCTTCTTGCAATTCTCCGTGCAAGAAGGCGGATTTAACATTCATCCGATGGACCTCCCATTTATGTGAGGCAACAAGGGCAAGAACAAGGCGGATGGAATTCATTTTGGCTACAGGGGCAATGGTTTCATTATAGTCAATTCCTTCAACTTGGGAAAATCCTTCGGAAACGAACCGAGCCTTGTGTCTTTCAACATTTCCATCTGATGCATACTTAGTTCTGTAGACCCATTTACATCTAACAAGTTTTCTTCCTTTTGGAAGAGTTACAAGATCCCAAGTATCATTTTCCATTAAAGAATGATACTCTTCATTCATTATTGTATCCCAATCTGGATGACCTGAAGCTTCTGCAAATGTCTTTGGATCATGAGTTTTTGAAACTTGAGCCAAAAGAGAAGATGCTCATTGGAACTGTGAACATGTCCGACACTGATCTGAAGGATCACCGACAAGATCACTAGTTGCTTCTCGTGTTGAATGGACCCATCTAGGAAGCAGTGGAGCTGGTGCTGGTTCAGGTTCAAAGGAATCATCTAGAGGAAGGTGAGCAGGTGGAAGTGGATTTTCATCCTCATTGTCATCATCTGAAGAAGAAATTAGAACAGAAGAAGGCACAAACGCCGAAGATGGCTCGGAGGTCGAAGAAGGCACAACCACCGAATTAGGTTTGTAGGCCAAAGAAGGCACAAACACCGAATTAGGCCTTTCATCAAATTTAACATCTCTTCTAATAATAATTTCATTACAATGTGGTTGAAGAAGTCTACGACCTTTGACATCTTCAGAATAACCAACAAATATGCACTTCTCACTTTTAGGCTGCAATGCTTTCCTTTTCTCATCAGGAATATGAGCCCATGCTATACTGCCAAATACACAGAAGTGACTTACATCTAGTTTAAATTTAGTCCAAGCTTCTTCCGATGTTATATTTTTAAGAGCCTTTGTGTGAGTGCGATTGACTATGTAATTTGCACAGTTGATTGCTTCTACCCAATACTTTACTTAATCCCTTAGATTGAATCATACAATTAGTCATTTCTTTTAATGTGTGGTTCTTTCTCTCAGCGACACCATTTTGTTGTGGTGTATATGGAACAGTGTGTTGCATTTGGATGCCCTGTGTAGTGCAGTAACTTGTAAAATTATTGTTCACATATTCTCCATTATCTGTTCTTAACCTTTGAATTTGATGTCCAGATTTCTTTTCTACAAGGGCCTTGTAGGCCAAAAAATTGTCAAAAACTTCGCTCTTAAGTTTTAAGAAGTAAACCCAAGTACATATGGAAAATTCATCAATGAAAGTTAAGAAATACTTGCACCCAGAAAAATAAGTTGAATAAAGTGGACCACACAAATCACTGTGAACAAGCTGCAAAAGGCCCGAGGCATGACAAGAGGCACGTTTGTCAAAATTGTCCCGATGATGTTTGCCGAGAACACAACCGACACAAAAACCATCTCTTCATGAAACAAGAGGAAGACCAGTCACCGTCTGTTGATTACATAGTTGTTGCAATGAGCGATAGTTTAGATGATCAAACCGCTCATGCCAAATTTGCTCAAGTCATCTCTATGAGAAACAAAAACTGATGAAAAAGATGATGACCCAAAGTTGTCAAACTTGTACAACCTGGTAATATCATCAACAATTCCAGTTGCAAGAACATGCTTAGGATCTTTTAGATCCTTGATTACAAATTGGTGAGGTGAAAACTCTACGATTTTACCTTCACTTGAATGAGTGATTTGATATACTAATAGAAGGTTACAATAAATACTTGGAACACATAATATATCATTGAAATGACCATTTTCTACTTGAACTGTTCCAGATACTTCAACACTAAGATATCTATCATCACCAACAAATATTTTCTTGGTGTTACATTCATTTAGAGCAGAAAATATGTCTCTATCCTTAGCCATATGATAAGATGCTCCAGAATCAATAAGCCACTCATTAGAAGAATAAGTAGAAGTTGTATTGAAGGAGAAACCAGAAGCAGAAAGTGCATGTCCATGAGAAGAAGAAGAAGAACTAGAATCAATATTGATGTTGTGCTTCTTCATCACTGCTTCTAAAGCTGCCATATTTTTGAAACATTAGGATTCATCATGACCATATTTATCACAAAAGTTGCAATGTCTGTCAGTTTTCTTACTTTATATTTTGCTCCTTTGTCACCATTAGAAGCGGAATCCGTCAGAGTGGGTTTGGGACCCTCACATTGCTTGTTGTTGTGGTGAGGATGTTGCTTCTTGGGATTCTTGGTTTTATCTTTCTGATGGACGACTAAGGTTTTGTTAGAGGTACCTGTAGTGTTGATCACTCCAAGTTGTACAAGCTTATCTTGCTCTCTAATCAAAGCATCACAAAATTTCTCAAGATTGGGTTTTTTATAAGCTGTCCCAGAGCCTCTTGCATGGCATAAAAGGTAGATACAAACACAAAATATGCACTACCTAGCTTAGAAAGAATAAGATAGATGCAACAATCTTCTTCTATCTTTATCTTACATTCTTCACATAAAGTTCTAAGTGTTTTAAACTTAGATAGATAGTCTTCAAAGCAAAAAAAAACATTTGGACTTAAAGTCTGTACTTGATTTTCTAACTGTTGTGCTCGAATAATATTGTGTTTACCAAACACAGATTCAATCTTGTCCCAAGCTTCTTTGGGTTGATCAATTGATTGAAGGTAGAACCTTAAATCAGGAGAGATGGACATTGCGATTAATCCACGTGCTTCGTCTTTCCTATTATCCCATTTCACTTTCTTATCATCATCAATAGGTGTTGTTTCCTTTCCCAAGGTAATCCAGTACAAGCCTTTACTTCTTAATAAATCCTCCATATGAGATTTCCATTGGAAGTAGTTGGTGTTGGTAAGCAAGAGATTACTTGTAGAAGCCATATTAAATATGCAGATAATATGGATTTAAAGACTGAAACTGATGATCTGTATGGAAAGATCTCGAAAAGTTATGCGGTTTTAAAAAGAACGACACTGAAAATGGACTTTGGATGTGAGAGTTATGCCCCTTTAAAAAAAGACATAAATGGTAACCAAAGGACCACGTGGTAGTGTAAGTTGTTTTATGAATTGACCCACTTTTATAAAGAGAAGTGGGGATCATTTTTACAATGAAATTAATT
>JZKD02S1597359.1:63174-78981 GCA_000966675.3 Picea glauca
GACAAAGCATATTGATGTTCAATATCACTTTGTGAGAGACATGGTTGAGGAAAAGAAGGTGTTGCTGGAAAAGGTTGACACTTTGAAGAATGTTGTAGATTTATTGACAAAGTCTATGAGCACAGAAAAGTTCTCCTGGTGTAGAGTAACAATGGGCATTGTTTCCCTGGATTGTTGACTATATAATCCTGTGGACCCCTGGATGCAAAGAAAACAACAAGTGGGATAATGTTGGGTATATGTTATATTATTTGCATGTGTGTGTGTGGGCGCGTCAGATTCGACAATTGTGTCAGATGCGTCTGGCAGGTTTTGCTATTTTTAGCGGTTTTCTAAATTAATCCCAGATTAAGGAATTAGGGTTTTGGTATCTACATAATACCTCAAAACATTGTATATATTGTATGGTGAATGGTGAAATTTGATATGATGAAAATAAGAAAGGTTTTCCCTGATTGAGGGTTTCCGGTATAAATCTCTGTGTACTATGTGTATGAGCCATTGATTAATTTCTATTTTTCTTAAGAATCTATATGCACTTCTTTACTTCATAGGTTTAAAACTTACACACAGGGCCTGGTACCAGAATGTTACTAGGTCGAATCCACAGTTTATTTTCTTGGAAAGAGACAGTTTTGGAAACAGACAACAATGAACTATTGCAAAAATCAAGCAGGATGACATATAAAATTTATTCGATTCTTTGAATCATGATAGCTGGGAACATATTTCAATGGAAATTAGCTTTCCCCAATCGAAAATGAATTTTTCCTTGACTGTGAAGTACAAAATATAAATAACTATACAGGAAATGGTTGTCGTGGATTCCTGTCTTGTTATTCTTGTAAACAACCAAGCAATTTCCCGAAATGGATTTCTAAAGGAACTTACTTGCAACTTTGTGGTATTTTCAGGAACTATTGTCGGGTCATTGAGGAACTCGACTAAGATGTCCAACCCGTTATCATGTTTTTCTAGGAATTGTTTGCAGTCTTGTCCTCTGAAGGTCAATGTTGGCTCTGACAATTTTAACATTTTGCGGAAGACCTAAGGTGACAAAGAAACAGGAGAATATTTGTGCAGTGGAATAATTCTTTGGCTTGAAATAGATTTTTCTGTGCACCAAGAGACCACCTCCTTACAGTAAAAAACGTCAGGGATGCAACTTGCACGAGCGATTCCAGAGGTCCAAATCACTTCGTTCTGGGCGGAATGGGATGAATAGTAAGAGTATGCCCTGGACCAGTAGAAGTTCTGGTCTTGACGTCCGAAGATATTCATTGTATCTCCACAAAATTGTTGTCGACCTGCTGCCATAAGTTTACAAGAAAGTTTGTTTGCTCCAGACGATGATTCAAATGAAGATTTGGAAGGGATAATAAAACGCTGCGCAAATCTTGGTCCAATGCATGTGAATGGGAGATCTCCTCGAGACTTTCACTCATTAATGACAATTTTGACGGCTGTTGCATGATGCGTTGTTAACATTAAAGACTAATAATTGCACACATAGAAGTGCAAACATGGCAAATACGACAATGAACGATTAAGCATTGGATATTTCTTGAACGGGACAACGTGATGACCCATGTTTGAGATGAACAATCGAAAGGGACAATATAACTCTTTGCAGATCTTGGTTTAATGCGTATTAATGAGAGATATCCTTGAGCGTTTTGCTCATTAATGACAATGTTGACGGTTCTTGCATGGTGAGATGTTAGCATGAAAGGTTACTAATTGCATATTAAGAAAGGAGTACGAAGGTCGAGGGGATGGGAAAGAGCAGTTAAGGAGTGTCTAATTATCAAAAGTGGTCGGGTGGGCTTCAAAATAGGGTTACAAGGTACAACTGTTGGAGGTGAGGGCGCGAGGGTCAAATTGTATGTCTCATAAGTTTTTGAGTGCAATACGCATAACACTGAAGTGGGTATGATAAGACAGTCTAGAGGGCAATTTGTATATCACGAAAGTCTGGGTAATGTTTGCAGGACACAGAACAATGGAGATGCAAATGTGAGCCCACCTATCCGGGAACCCACAATCGAAAAAGTGGCTCTAGTATGGAATAGAGAAACGACTAGGTAGATTCATTTTCGCTAATATATTGAAACTTTTAATATATATCCCATTACATGGCAAGATCTTTTCTGCATGTCTCTAGACAGAAAAGAGAAAATAAGAGAAGATAAATTAATTTAAATTCAAGGAGTCGATCTTTAATTAAATTTCACTGTCTCGTCGACACTTTTGCTTTTAATGGCAGTCTGTACGGTTGTTGCATGATGAACTATTAGCATTAAACCTTGGTCGGGCACAGTAAACAATGCCTAAGAATTGGAGATTTCGTGAACCCGCCAACCCGAGGAACTGCGAAAGAGTTTCCATGAAATGGGCAAGTATGGAAAGTCGTCGGATGAGCTTAATAATTAGGGTGACAATGGCTCCCCAAGAGACATGAATTTCTGAGGGTCAAATTGTATGTCTCAGAACTTGAATGCAAAATGTGTACCATGGAAGAGGGGATGATATGGGAGTCTGACGGTCAATTTGTATACAAAAGACCCTTTCAATCATTAATGACATGTTTAAGGTCCATGCACAATGAAGTGCTAGCATTAAAGCTTGCCAATTGCATTTCCAAAGAGAAGTAGGAAGGTGGTGGGGATAGGGAACAACAAGCAAGGAATGGCTAATTGTCGAAAGTGGTTGGTGACACTTCAAAATAGGGCGACAAGATACAACCAACAGAGGTGAAGGCCCAAGGGTCAAATTGTATCTCTCAGGAGTGTTGACCATAGAACGTGCAACATGTAAGAGTGCATGATGATGCATTTCTGCGGCCAAACTGTATATCGCGGAACTTCGAGTACTATTTACTAGTCATGGAACATTGGAATCACAATCCTGAGCCCACCAATCCGAGAACCTGCAATCAAAAAAGTGTTTAAGTATGAAATAGGGAAACGGAAGGGCAGACTCGATACACAGTAAATGTACAATGTCATGGAGATACAACCAACTTGGGGTTAAGTATTGAGAGGAATGGTGGATGGCTGGGTTCGTGACGGGGCATTCCAGTGGACAAATTATATATCGCGGAACTTCGGGCACTGTTTAAAAGTTGCGGAAGATTCCAAACAAAATTTTTAGGCCGTTAATCTAGGAACCCGCAATCGAAAAAGTGTCCAAGTATGGAATAGGGAAACTCTGGTCGGGACTTGTTTTTGATAATATATTGAAATTTGTAATAGCTTTTCCATTACTTGGAAAGATCTTCTTTGGATGTTTCTGGACAAGTTCTGTAGGGATGGTTAGTCCTCGAGACTTCTGCTTATTAATGATGATCCTTACGGTTGTTGCATGATGGCATTTTAGTATTAAACCTTTGGTGTTGCATATTTGGAAAGAAGTATGAAGATGGCGGGAATAGGAAACAATGACTAGGAATTGGAGATTTCATGAACCCACCAACACGAGGATCCAAAATAGGGTGACAAGGTCTCCCCAGAAGACGTGAGGCCCCAACGGTCAAATTGTATCGCTCAGAACATTTGATTGCATAATCTGTAACACAGAAGAGGGGGTGATGTCGAAATCCGGTAGTCAATTTGTATATGGCGGAGGACCGGGTGCCAATTGTTTCGTACCAGTGTGTTCAGTTGTCACTAGTAAGAGCATAATTAATGTATATTAGGAAGGACGGGAAGTTAGTGGGGATGGAAGGCAACGATAAATACTTTGAAACATTTGTGAACCGTGGTAGAGTGAAGCTTGCGATTTCGAGGAGTCTGCGGTGGAATTGTAGATCACAAAAGTTTTGAGTGCAAGATGTATATCATGGAACAAGAAGCAACATAGTTCGAAAGCGCCAACCCAACAACCTCGACCATAAAATTGGCTAAGTATGGAAAGGAACAACGGTTGATCAGATTCGTCATGTGAGGATATAGATGGAGATGAAGATATGTCAGCCCGCCAACGATGAAACCCGTGATCATAGAAAGGTGACTAAGTATATAACCAGAAAGCGATAATACACGGGAAGAAGAAAAGGGAAAAAGGGCTAAGGAGTCCGTGGTGGAATTGTAGATCACGAAAGTTTTAAGTGCAAGATGTATATCACGGAACAAGAAGCAATAGAGTTCAAAAGCACCAACCTGGCAACCACAACCATAAAATTGGCTAAGTATGGAAAGAAAGAGCGGTCGGTTGGATTCGTCATGTGAGGATATAGATGGAGATGAAGATATGTGAGCCCGCCAATGCTAGAACCCGCGATCATAGAAAGGCGACTAAGTATATAACTAGAAAGAGATAATACACGGGAAGAAGAACAGGGAAAAAGGGCTAAGTATCTCACAGAAGAACATCTACTGTTTGTTTATTAATGCCAATCTTTTCAAACCACTGGTGAGTTCTCACTAGTAAAAGCATAAATTGAAGATCACGAAAATTCTTTGGGTGCAAGATGTATATGAAGGAACAAGGGACATAAGTGTTGAATACCGCAAACCCGTGACCCAATGAACAGATAATTGGCTAAGTATTGAAAGGGACAATAGTTGGTTGGGCTCATGGTGTGAAGATATAGATAAAGAGCTACCAATTTGTGAATCCATGAGGCTGTGATCATATATATGTGACTAAATATAGAACCACAAAGGGATAATAGAGGGGGGGAAAAGAGGAAAAATTAAAAGAGAAAGTGTTTATATTTATTCCAATAGTATTCATATTAATATATATTAATAGATTATTTATGGTCCAAATGTAAATCATCTTCCAATTTGCAGGATCCTGTTCAGTTCGTAAATTTCCTTGAAATCTATAAGCAATAGAAAGTAAAAAACGACTGACGGTTGGGATCGTGACGAGGCATTCTAGCGGAAAAATTGTATATCGCGAAACTCTGGGAACTATTTGCAAGTTGTGGAAGATTCCAAACACAATTTTGAGGCCGTCAATGTGGGAACCCACAATTGAAAAATTGTCCAAGTATGGAATAGGGAAACACTGGCCTAGACTTGTTTTCGCTAATATATTGAAATTTGTAATAGCTTTGCCATTACCTGGAAAGATCTTCTTTGCATGTTTCTAGACAAGTTTTGTAGGGATGGTTGGTCCTCGAGACTTTTTGTTATTAATGACGATCTTTACAGTTGTTGCATGATGGCATTTTAGTATTAAACCTTTGGTGTTGCATAGTTGGAAAGAAGTAAAAGGATGGGTGGAACAGGAAACAATGACTAGGAGTTGGAGATTTCATGAAATCCCCAATGTGAGGATCCAAAATAGGCTGACAAGGTCTCCCCAGAAGACATGAGGCCCCAACGGTCAAATTGTATAGCTCAGAACATTTGAATTCATAATGTGTAACACAGGAGAGGGGACGATGTCGGAGTCCGGTAGTCAATTTGTATATGGCGGAGGTCCGGGTGCCAATTCTTTCGTACTAGTGTGTGCAGTTGTCACTAGTAAGAGCATAGTTAATGTATATTAGGAAGGACGCGAAGTTAGTGGGGATGGAAGGTAGCAACAGATACTTTGAGACATTTGTGAACCCTTGTAGAGTGAAGTTTGTGAGTTCGAGGAGTCTGTGCTAGAATTGTAGATCACAGAAGTTTTGAGTGCAAGATGTATATCATGAAACAAGAAGCAGCCGAGTTCGTAAGCGCCAACCCAACAACTGTGGCCATAAAATTGGCTAAGTATGGAAAGGAATAGAGGTTGGTCGGATTCGTCATGTGAGGATATAGATGGAGATGAAGATATGTCAGGCTGCCAACCCTAGAACCCACGATCATAGAAAGGAGACTAAGTATATAACCATAAAGCGATAATGGACGGGAAGAAGAAAAGGGGAAAAAGGCTAAGTATCTCACAGTAGAAAATCTACTTTTCGTTTATTAATGCTAATCTTTTCGAACCCCTGGTGAGTTCTCACTAGTAAAAGCATAAATTGCAGATCAAGGAATTTCTTTGGCTACAAGATGTATATGACGGAACAGGGGACATAAGTGTTGGATACCACAAACCCGAGACCTAGTGGCCAGATAATTGGCTAAGTATTGGCCTCCAATAGTATTCATATTAATATATATTAATAGATTATTTCTGGTTCAAATGTAAATCATATCCCAATTTGCAGGATGTTGTTCGGTTCACAAATTTCGTTGAAATCACAGAAGTTTTGAGTGCAAGATGTATATAATGGAACAAGAAGTAGCAGAGTTCGAAAGCGCCAACCCGACAACCGCGGACATAAAATTGGCTAAGTATGGAAAGGAATGGCGGTCGATCGTATTCTTCATGTGAGGATATAGATGGAGATGAAGTTATGTCACCCCGCCAACTATGGAACCCGTGATCATAGAAATGCGACTAAGTATATAACCAGAAAGAGATAATAGACGGGAAGAAGAAAAGGGGAAAAGGGATAAGTATATTATAGAAGAAAATCCACTGTTCCTTTATTAATGCCAATCTTTTCGAACCCCTGGTGAGTTCTCATTAGTAAAAGCATAAGTTGTAGATCACAAAAGTTCTTTGGCTGCAAGATGTATATGACGGAACATGGGACATAGGTGTTGGATACCGCAAAATCGGGACCCAACGGCTAGATAATTGACTAAGTTTTGGCCAAGAGAAAGTTTTTATAATTATTCCAATAGTATTCATATTAGTATATATTAATAGATTATTTCTGGTTCAAATGTAAATCATCTTCCAATTTGAAGTATGTTGTTCGGTTCACAAATTTCATTGAAAACAATAAGCAATAGAAAGAAAAAAAATTAATATATATATATATATATATATATATATATATATATATATATATATGATGCAACATTTTTTTGTATATGCACGTATATTATAAAATAGAAAAAGCTGCAATATATGCAAGATATTGAACATGAACATGACATCAACACTTGAGTTTCCTTGTTGTAATAGTCATTAATTCATTCTATTTACGAGACCTGAAGAATGAAAGCAGGACGGGTCCTCCAATTTATTTCTTTAAGTATAGGGCAATCACCACATAAGTATGGCCTATGACAAATTATTCTTCCATGTAAAATGTAAGGAATGAACATAGTAGCCTTTATTTAAATCGAAGTACTGGGAAGTAGAAAGAAAAGATTGTCATACATGTTTAACGACACACAAAAAAGGTACAAAATAAAATGAAAAGCAATACCAGAGATTGGAAAACACCATTAAAAGAAACCACAAATATTCTATATTTAAATAAGATGGGTTACAAAATATAGCTGAGATTATTTGCCACAATGACTGTGATTTGGCCTGCCGTCGACCAAAAAAAATATGTACAATACTGAAGCTTGTGGACAGTCTTCTTGACGATCAAATGCTTGATTCCTAAAAAACAACGAGTTGAATATCAATTTCGGGTCTTGGACTTCATTGGGGCTTCCAACTAGATCTATCCTAGCATTTTGAATAACTTGTCTCTTCTAGATATGGCCTGCCCGCATTAGCTGGTTATTCAACATTCCATTCTTTGTTAAGTGTTAATTTCCCTCTATTGTCAAAAACTTGGGGTTTAAGGTGCCTTCCTTGTAATGTTCTTGACCATTAACATCCGAGACAAATTAGAAATGCGATTCAAGACCAATTCAAAGTCGAGGGAGTCATTTTATGTGATGTCCATTTAGGGGGAAACAAATCCTGTTAGGCAACAAAAGCTGAGACAAAAAAAAAATCAAGTATGTTGTGATTGTTATTCTCCCTGTATTCGATCATCTATTTCTGTTCTAAGGCTTTTGCGACCATTGTTTTGATCAGAAAGTTCTTTCGGATTTATCGCATAGGTTTTTTTGATTTTCGACGTTTCAGACCAAAGTAGTGTGGTCCATCATCAGGAAAACGTTTTGTGAGAAATGAAGGAAAAAAGATAAAACATGTGTATAAATACTTGAAAAGTTGTTATAAGGAGCCAACTTATTAAAAATGAAAAATGAAACCATGAATTATAAAACTTAAGAAATTATATTTGTTTGTTTGTTTAAAAAGAAATTGCTTGTTAGCTGCCCTTCCACCCCTAGGATATATGGACTTCCTAAAATTCATAAGAAAGGGGCCCCTCTTCGACCCATCGTCAACACAATAGGCATCCCTACTTATCAACTTGCAAAATACCTAGCTCATAAACTCAAACCCTTAGTCGAAAACACTAGCTCCTTTGTTAAAGACTCCTCTTTCTTTGTAAACAAGATCAAAAACATTAAATTGGACAAGGATGACATCCTCGTCAGCTTTGATGTTGTTTCTCTCTTCACTAAAATTCTCATTGATGGAGCAATGAAAGTCATCAAAAACATCACTGACCTAAGTACTGCTAACTTAGTTGAGCTTTGTTTGAAATCCACTTTCTTTAGTTTCCAAGGCGATTTTTATGAACAAACCTGTGGGGTTGCTATGGGATCCCCCTCTCTCCCATCATAGCCAATTTATTCATGGAAGATTTGGAAAATAATGCCCTAATATCCTCACCCTCCAAACCTAAATACCGGAATAGGTTTTTTGATGATACCTTTGTCATCTGGCCCCATGGTTGTGACAAATTATATGAATTTGTGACTCACCTTAATAAACAATCCAATCACATCAAATTCACTATGGAGGTTGAAAATAATGATAGTCTTCCTTTTCTAGATGTCAGAGTCACAAAAAGACCTGATGGATCCTTATCTTATCAAGTTTATAGGAAGAAAACTCACACTGAACAATACCTTCATGCCGATTCCCATCATCACCTTTCCCAAAAACTAGGTGTTCTCAACACCTTAGCCACTAGAGCCTTCAAAATTTCTGATGATGAACACCTAGAGTAAGAGAAAAATCACCTCCTCAATGTTTTTAAAGATAATGGCTATAAAAAAACATCAGATGATGAAGGCCTTTCAAAATGCCACTAAAACACCTAGGAATAAAGAACAAACAAATAATGATGTGTCCAATGTTTACTTACCCTACATATAAGTGACAACAGACAAGCTTGCTAGGATTTTAAAGAAGAAAAACATTGGGGCAACTTTTAAACCCTTAAACACTATTAGGAATTCCCTTAGGTCAGTCAAAGACTATGTTGATCCCATCGAACAAAAAGGTGTCTATATGATCCTGTGCTCGTGTGGTAAACAATACATAGGAGAAACAGGTCGTTCCTTTAGAATTAGGATTCAAGAACATGCCACTGACATCAAACACAATCACATTCGTCCTTCATCTCTCGCAAAACATTCAGACAAAACTAAACATCACATTTGTATTGAAGAGGCCAAAATTCTTGCCAAGATAGATCACTATCACAATAGAAAATTCAAAGAAGCAATTGAAATTGAAAAACAACCTAACAATCTAAACATAGATGATGGATGGAAAATTAGTCAAAATTGGATCCCTACCCTAGCCAATATGAATAATTCTCTTTATTATTTTATAAATTTTTTTCCAATCGGATCTTATTAAATGAAAATTAATAAACAAACAAATAAACAATTATTAAACAAACAAATAAATAATTATTAAACAAACAAATATAATTTCTTAAGTTTTATAATTCGTGGTTTCATTTATCATTTTTAATAAGTTGGCTACTTATAACAACTTTTCAAGTATTTATACACATGTTTTATCTTTTTTCCTTCATTTCTCACAAAACGTTTTCCTGATGATGGACCACACTAGTTTGGTCTGAAACGTCAAAAATAAAAAAAACCTATGCGATAAATCCGAAAGAACTTTCTGATTCGATCATCTATTTGGTTGAAAAGCCAGCCTGAAGATTTGTATGTTGAACTTCTTTGTTTTATTACGGTAAATTGGAAGGGACGTCCAAGCCAGTTGCAAAATGTTCCTCTGTTGAAGTACATAACTTCTTCTAGCAACACAGGTATGGAAAGTGTATCAAATGCTGCAGATCGCATCAGAATATATCTTTCGTCATAGGGGTGGCAGACATGGCATCCCACAAAAAGGTCTAGAATGTTCAGAAGTGATGCCAAATATTGCTCCATGCCCGAATACACTCAGAAGGAAATTATAAAATTTGATACCAACAAACATGAGAAACTATATGCACGTTTGAATCAACATTCTAAAATTACAGAACGTTTTATGCCAAAGTTGTAACAGAATTGACAGACAACCAGTTTCTATGTTAAATAGTGTTGAGTGACCTCTAGATGCAGTAACAGACTCGACATACAATCGACTTTCGATCACTACTAATACTAATGTCAAGTGTAGGAAGTTGTGATCCCAGGTTCCAGGTAGTTTCACCTCCAGGCATCCACATAGGCGATGACCCCAGGCTCCAGATAGCTTCGGCTTCGGACATTAAGATTGGCGGTGGAAATGGGAACAATGCTATTGAATTTAGTGTGACAATTCGGTGAACAAGCAGGGATGTCATTGTCAAAGCACTTAAACTGCAATATTGTCAGACTTGCAAAGAACATCATCTTTAGTGTTGCTTTCTCACGAAATCTACAATGTTGCTTTGAGTCCATAAATCTTTGGATGTTGGGTGTCCTGTGTGATAATGACCTTGACAATAGGTACATGTTAGACATCTATTATCCGACATTGCGGTTTTAATGCAATTGCCATAGTGGACGACGACTCAATTGCATTGGCACAAACAATATTAATTTTTTGATTAATTACTATCCTTGAAGGACGTGAATCCCAAACAACACCTAAAAATTTTCGAACAACCGTTTGTCCAAAAAATACATAGTTCTATATTTTAAAAAATAAGAAATTGTATGGTTTGAACATTTTGTTTTTTCAAATATCGCATCAACTGCAACAGAAGAAATGCATTTTCCTTGTCCAAACCAAGGGAAATAATAGGAAGATTGACACTAGGTGGAAACAGAACTGGAAACACACCACTACATCAAGGTCTCTTCTAAAGAGTGAAATAAAATGATTACATGAAGGTGGTAGTAAAAGGTGATTTTTCAGAAACCAAATCATTACCTGAACACGCGAAACTTCTTGCAGAAGGTGGTAGTATAAAGTAATCCTCATAAAGTGTTGCAAAGTCCATAATATAGATTTTATTCCCATTAACTTTTTCCAGTTACATGTAGATGCAGGGATTAGAAATTTTTGAGACCGTCGTTCCCTGGTTATATACCCACCTTCAAGTAGGAGGGGAATATTCGTGTAAATAGGCACAAGCCCATTGACCCAGATGCAATCATATGTGTAGGAGGATTAAAATAAAAAATGTGCAGTAGCGATAGACAGTTGATTGTATGTGGAGTTTGTAACTATATCCAGAGGACAGTGAACAAACTTTGACAAAGAATATGTCTTTTTGTCAAGTCTGTTATCACACCCAGAAGTAGCTCAACAAACTTTGAAATAGAAACTTTTGTAATTTTAGTATGTCATTTTAACCACCCATACAATTTTTGTTACTCGCGACGATCCAAGTCTATAATTTCCTTCTGAGTACATTCATGAATGGAGTAATATTTCGCATCATTTCCGAATATTACAGACCATTTTGCAAGCCACTGTAAGTGCGACTCCTCTGACGGAAGACAAATTCTTGTGTGCTCTACAAAATTTGATACACTTGCGAAATATGTGTTGTTGGAAGAAACTATATACTTCAATGAAGGAGCATTTTGTAGGTGACTTGAAAATCCCTTCTAACTACCAGCAAGAAAACAAAGAATATCAACAAACAAATCTCCAGGCAGGCCTTTCAACCAACCAAAGCATCGAATACAAGGAGAACACCAATCAAAAGATACTTGTTTTTTTTTTTTCCCTGTCTGAGTTTCTATTGGCTAATAGAGTTTTTTTTTGGCTCAAATCTCACGTCACATAAAACCATTCTCTCGTCTTTCAATTGGGCCTCAATGGCATCTCTAAGTTGTCTTACATGTCCATGACTAGGAACATTAGAACGAAGGCACCCTAAAGCCCAACTCTTTGATGATAGAGAGAAATGGGAATAAGTATTTAAAATAAACACTGAAGGATGACAATATAATCTTCCGTAGATTTTGGTTTGATTCATCTTAATGGTAGATGCCCTAGATATTTTCTCTTATTAATGCCAATATTTTTGAATATGTGTGCTGAATAGTGACTATTAACACGTAATGACATTCTCATATCGGAGCAAATTCTCAAACATGACAACCTGTAACATATGCACAGTATTAAAGAGGGACATGACATCAAGACCTCTGTGGATGGCAGTGTGGTAGTACAATATTGCATTGTTACTATGATTATGCCTTTAAAAAACTAAAATAGCCAATATTTTTTTCGCAAATTCAAAATGCCAATCTTTTCTCTTCTTAATGCCAATCTTTTTGAATATGTGCATTGAATAGTGACTAATAGCATGTAATAACATTCCCATATCCGAGAAGATTCTCAAATATGACAACCTGTAACATATGCACAATATTAAAGAGCGACATGACATCAAGACCTCTGTGGATGACACGCTCATGGATGGCAGCATGGTAGTAAAATATTGCACTGTTACTATGATGATGCTCTTAAAAAACTAAAATAGCCAATATTTTTTTTGTAAATTCAAAATGCAAGCAAAAAAAATTATGAGATCCCATAATATTCCCCTATTTATGTATTTTAATGGAAGATGTCCTTGAGCTTTCCGCTTATTAAATTCAATATTTTCGAACCTGTCTGGTCGTTGTCACTTTTAAAAGAATAATTAATGTGCATTGGGAAGGGCGGAAGGTAGTGGGGATGGAGGGGAGCGACAAAATGATTTTAAACTTTTATGAACCCGGGAACATGTGAACCCGCTTTACTTTGAAGACTCAACTAAGTATGGAAAGGCAGGTTAGACAGATAGAATCATCGTAGGTAGATACATGGTTGCGAGTTCGAGGAGTCCGGGGTTGAATTGTAGAGCATGAAAGTTCTGGGTGCAATATGTATACCTCGGGGTCGAATTGTAGAGCACGAAAGTTCTGGGTGCAAGATGTATACCCCGAACATGAGTTACCATAGCTCGATAGCACCTATCCGCGAACCCGCGTTCATAAAATTGGCTAAGTATGCAAATGAATGGCGGTCGGTCAGACTCATGATGTGAAGATATAGATGGAGATGATGATTTGTCAGTTCTCCACACCGAGAACCTGCGAGCACAGAAATGTGACAAAGTATAGAACCAGAAACACATAATAAAGGGTAAGAACAAAAGGGAAAAACGAGCAAGTTTAGAAGAAATTGGATAAATATGCAAACAAACGGTGATCGACCGGACTCGTGATATGAAGATATAGATGGAGATGAAGATTTGTCAATTGGCCAACCCGGGAACCAACGACTACAGAAATGTGGAAAAGTATAGAACCAAAAACGCATAATAGAGCGGAAGAACAAAAGGTAAAAAAAGGGAAAGTTTATAAGAGGAAAAAGAAAGGGAGAGAAGAAATTTATCGTTTAGACATCAACACTTACTCTCATAACTATGAAGCCATATGAATACATTAACCATGGGAAAAACATCGTCATCTATGAAATATAGTTGGAGCCCGACAAGCTCTAGTTGAAGCCATAAGAGATGCAATTTACATCGACTGCAAAATTTTGCATATTATTTTATCTTAATAGTATTTTTTGGGGACCCAACTACAAAACAATGTAAGAACATATCTAACTGCAGATGCAACACCCCAACATCGTAAATCTTAAGAAAACAAGAGCAAGCAGCAAATAGCAACCCAGTTAAGAAGCACCAAAAGGCCCAACTGCAGTCGTAGGACCCGAACCCTGCAAAGTTGAATCAAACAACAATAAGAAGCATCCAACGAACAAAGAAGCAAGCACCAACCAGTCGACCAGGAATGCCGGTGAAGAACAATATTGGCCAAATTCACTACACACAAGATTGTATCAAAAAATTCAGAGGAAAATATATTGCAACACATCTGTTAGCAAAATAGTTCAGGCTGTGAGACATGTTGGGTAAAATTCAAAGCTGGCAGGACTGTCCAAAGGCCAATGTTCGAAACAGAACCTAGCTCCATCACAGAAACAATGACGCATCTCAAAAGGAAATCGTATTACAAAGATGTTATGCAAGAGGATTTCGACTCAGACATCCCCAGTAGTCAAATTTCCCACTTGCAAATTGCAAATATCAAGCGAAAATAAACACGACACCCAAAATCGCCCGTCAATGGGGAACGACAGAAGGGAATTTCCAATCGCAGTTGCAGAACCCCAAGTGTGCAAACTGCAACAAGACCAACAGACAAACAAGAACAAGAACAACATGCAAATTATAAATCGGTGAACATACAAGAAGCAAGCATGAACCAGTGACTGTAGAGAACATTGCATATAAAAAAACCCGGAAGAAAATGTATTGTAACAGGCTTGCTAAGTAAACATTTAAGGATGTGAAGCCTGTTAGGTAAACATTTAAGTCTGTCATAACTGCTCTATAAACATTTAAGAAAGAATGCAGTGTTAAAGGTCTCTTACGTACAAAAAAAAACATTTATTATATTATTTTATAACAATAATACAAAAAAAAATAGTAACAATAGTTCAAACAGTAGAGCCTATGTAAGTAAATTTTTTTTATTCAAAAGATAAAATAATATGAAGTTAACCTATAAAAAACTGACTATCTATCTTCAAAACTTTGGATATCCAAACATTTCAAGAAAAAAACAGGGACTAATAACAACTCGGAAAGACCGTATATGATAAAAAATACTTTGGATATGCTAGCATATCAAACATTGAGAATAACAAAGATGGAAATAAGACCTCCAATCTGTTATCCAATCAGATCACGACAAATATGATATTTTTTATTATATAGAAATCAATGTTTTTAGTTCCCTAGCTCCAACAATAGATATTATGCAAATATTTTTAGTCAAACGACAAACTAATATGAAGTCAACGAATTATTGATCGCTATAGTCCCTCTACGCCTTCGGCAGAGACTAATAAGAGTTGATTGAATCATCCTTCTGGAATTATTCCTTTGAAAAAACTCAAGTCATCTACATGCTTGGAAATTGGAAGAAATAATAGTGAGCCCAAGATATTTTTGTATATATGTAAATTATAAAGGCCGCTCTTAACTTGATTACCATATTTTTTTTTTAAATGAAAAAACATTGTTGTTGAAACCCAAAAAAACAAATTGATGTTAGAACATTAAAAAAACAATTAGTAGTGACAACAACTACCATAAGGAGATAAACCACTTAGGGAGACAACACCTACAAACAAGAGTTATGTTGCATAAATATTGTGTGCTATAATTCATTGAAATTTTCAATGCATTTGTGAATTGCTTGCAAAGTGAAATACTTAATATGAACGAATTAGTCTTAAGCATCTTATGGAGTTTATTGCTGATAAAATATGTTTAAGAGGTTTAAATTTTTTAGAACATGGTTTCAATTTATGGTTTTAATAATACTTACAATATTTTGAGTAAATTTATTGTCATAAATTCATTATGTTGAAATTTCACTTTTGTCCCTTTTTTAAATAACAAATAGTTTATCTACATTAAATTATAGAACTAACTTATATATGATCATTTTGAGAAGTTTACTTTTGTAAAATATAGTAATTTGTATTTGATCATTATGAGAAGTTCACTTCCTAATACAAACTAGGTCTTCAATAGTTGAGCAACTAATTGTTGGGATATATGTACTTACAAGTCATTTTCTTCCCAACCAATCAATGTACATTAGTGATGTTGGTAGTAGTCCCCACCTTGGGATT
>JZKD02S1597359.1:109580-121489 GCA_000966675.3 Picea glauca
ACAATAACTAAATTGTGGGAATTAGAAGTAAGCAAGTTTTGATTAACATGTTAGTGAAATAACAACTAGAACATGTAATAAAACATGAGTGATTCTATTGATAATAATATCACCTAAACTAGGGGTGGCAGGTGCGGAGGAGGGGGGGGGGGTCATATATGACCCCGATGGAAACCGGATCATACATTTCGCTCGGGGTCTCGGATTTACCTCAAATAGCCAGGAAAAATCCTTAATCGTGTATATGTGGATCACTCTTATCAAGGAATATACAAATTGGGGAATCATTGTCATAGGAGATCCAAAATTGATCATTAAGGGCCTTATTCATCTTAGCAAAAGATCCCACCCAACCCTCTAGTGCATATACCAAAGAATTGAAGCAAAGGAGATAAACTTTCCTTCGGTTGTTTATTTCCATGTCTACCTTCGTCATAATGGTGAAGTTGATTATATAACAAAAGAAGCTCAGAAAATGGATGAAGGTTCCCTAAAAGTTAATGGAGCTATATATGCCCAATTCCTACCTTAGTATCATGGGTGATCTCTTAAGGCATATGGATGGAAAAAAAGGGTATGTGGTTGACACGACCCTCAACCATCTCATCATTAGAAACATGCACCTGGCTATTCGTCATGAACCCACCTCTCTTCTCCCATGAATGTCGTGGAGCACTTGGAACATGCTCCTTATCTCCTTCAAGCCTTATTTTATTCCCCCCTGTCCTTTCCAATGCCCGCATATGTGATTTTTCTTGATCCTAGCATCACCCTGCGTATCCGAAGTCAGTGTTGATGTGTGTGCATCTGGATGGGGTTACGATTATGAATTTTAGGTCTAGCGTGACCACTCTCATAATAAAATAAGTTCACACACATTGCATTTGTGTGTGCACACCTGGACCCTGCAGTGAAATGATTGTATAGTACTTCATCACAACCCTCATCCATTTATAGTGAATTGGCTTCCAGATTTCTCAAAACTCAACAGTGTAGTCGGCTCTCTTTGTGGCATTCTTGGTATCTGCTTCCATTCCTTCGACATTCTAGTCTTCTTCATCATTGAAATACATCCAACATCAAGCACTCCATGTGGCGCCACCGTTAACCACTATGCCACTATTTAAATTGTGAATTGGAGAGTGTGAAAGGAAAATTGAAGCTTCAACAACAGGAGATGGCAACCCGCCGAGAATCCAATGCCCAATTGGAAAAATCACTCCAGGATAATGAAATGAAAAGGGGTAAGGAGATTTCTATTATTTTGAGAAAACTTGATTGGCATTCGGAGAAAATTTGCTCGCTAACTTAGGAAATTCAAGAAGGGAAGCTAGGCCACACTCAATGCTAAGCAATGGTGCCTTCCATGGGATCGTAAGCATCTTGTGAATTCTTGTAGATAGTGGTTCAATTACTAGAATGTAGCAAGCGGGAGGAACCTTAGACAAAGGTGGATAGAGCCCTAAAACTAAACTAAATCAGACCATATGCAGTGTAAATTTGTCTTTTTGTTAAGGTTTACTCATGGAAGCTTGGGGTTTTTATTGTATATGAAGCAACAATCATAGATATAAGATTGTCCTTCCCCTTTGTTTTTGACGAATCTTACCATGTATATAGGAAACTTATTATGAATCTCAGTCGTTTCAGTGTTACTGCATCTCTTCTTTTATAATTCAAAAATAATTGTTTATGTTTAAAAAAAATAATATCACCAAAACTACAAAACCATTAGT
Source organism: Picea glauca (assembly GCA_000966675.3). Taxonomy (NCBI): domain Eukaryota; kingdom Viridiplantae; phylum Streptophyta; class Pinopsida; order Pinales; family Pinaceae; genus Picea; species Picea glauca. Next base: position 111,317 of record JZKD02S1597359.1, read on the forward strand.
GAGTACCAAGAGTAAGAGAGTGATACCTACACTTACATGTAAGTGAGATTTGGTTGTATAGGCTCATGTTATAATGATATGGAGACATACACCACAAAGGTTAGTATCTTTAGCAAGAAGGGGTAGCAACACCAACTCTTGGAAAAAGGACCTAGGTAGGATCAAAAGAAAGGGAGGTGGCATTGCTAGGATAGTCCTAGTAAAGTTAGGGGAAGATAGGGAGATGCTAGGGTGGACTTGGTTAAGGTAAAAGAAGAGAGACAATTATATTAGTGAAGACATAGTTAAGGAAAGAGAAGAGAAGTGGTGATGCTAGGGTAGACCCAACAAAGGCAAGAGAAGAGATGTGATGATGCTAAGGTAGAACCAACAAAGGCAAGAGAAGAGAGGCAATTTCACTAGTGAAGACCTAGCGAAGACAAGACAAGAGAAACAATGACACTAGGTAAAACCAAGCTAACACAAGAGAAGAGATGTTGCGATGCTAGTATTGTGTTGGAAAAACCACGAGGCAACATATGTTGGCAAGGAGCCAATGTAAGCATAGGAGGAAATATACACCATCCTAAGGCCTAGGGTGAGAAAATGAGTAAACATACATTAACATGGAGCAAACATGCAATCAAAGGCACCACACACCATATAAGGACAAAGTGTGAGCAAGGGAGGTGGGATACATCAGTCCAAGACACAGTTGAGAAAGGGAGGTGACGTAAGTCAACATGAAGTTGATGCAAGAAAATAGGAGACCATCACCAACCATATACTAGTGAGGGAAAGAGAAGCATAGAAGCAGACATCAACTCTATTTAGGTAAGAGATGGCCAATGTTGACAACGAGAGTTCGAAGATGGTCCCATAAAGGTCCCACTGAGGAAAAGTATTCATTTAACTTGGTAAACCCATATTAAAATAAGGGAACCTTCCAAAGTTAGAAAAGTTGTCTTGGACTAATGGTGAAAGCCTATGTTGACAATTCTACTTTAATGACCTAATTAACCCAAGACTGCTCCACCATTGAGTTTTTGGTGCATAACCACATAAGGCATTGGAGAAACTTTAGGGTCTAAAATAGGCATCCTAACGAAAATATTTAGTAGAGTGTATGCTACATCATACTACAATATATGTGTTATCTAATGAAGGTGAATCTATATTTTCTCATTAATGGTGGTTTCCATGTGAGCTAAGTTGATGTAGAGTTACGATAAGAGAGTAAAAAATAATAATGAAACGTTTAGATTCTCATGCATACATAGTAAATGATATAGTGTTGAAACAATTTAATTCATATAATATTTTATTGAATATCAATTAAAATTTATTACATGTACAACTAATATTTTGTATATTTAATATTAAATTTAAAATTAAACAAAATACAAATTTAATAAATATAACTAAACAATATAATAATGCTAAAAAACAATTTCACTATTATTCATTTATATGATAATAGAAGGTACACTTTCACACATGTACATTAGAGGAAAATTGAGATAAGTTTTAAGAGAATGTATTTTATTCGATAAAACTTTAGTACATTTTTGAAGTATAGAAAATAGAAATATATTTTTTCACATATTTTCAATTTAGTTTATCTTATTATAAGTTCACTGTGGGTACTCATTTGTAACATTCCTAGTTTTACTCCATGGAAATTATAATTATAATGTAGGAGTAGTCATGTATAATGTAACAACCCTAGTTTTATTACATTTTCCTGCTCATGTGGGAGTAGTCATTTATAAGATGGAAATATTAGTGAGTTGTAAGGAAGGAGAGAAGTAAGCATTGTGTGGGAATAGCCTACGAGTCCTTATAGTGTGAGTCAATCCTCAATTGTCATGAGGGAATTCTCCATCGGTCAGGGTATGATATCCGACAATACATGTGAAAGCATGCATGCCTTGATCATCGATAGAAGGTGGAACTACAAGGGTTCCATGTGAATCATTATGATATCAAGCAAGTGGAAAAAGGAAAAAGAAAGATCAACCATAAAGAGATGTGTCTCAAGCAACAATGCTAAGATAGGGAGAAAACAAACTTAACTATTATGTAAGAAAGATAGCATTTAAACTATGAAATATAAATGAAGAGATTAAATAATGAGAAATGAATTTAAATATCATGTAAACGATACAATAGCTAAATTATGGGATTTAAAAGTAAGCAAGTTCTGATTAACATGTTAGTGAAATAACAACTAGAACATGTAATAAAACATGAGTGATTCTATTGATATTAATATCACCTAAACTAGGGGCGGCATGTGCAAGGGGTCATATATGACCCCGATGGAAACCGGATCATACATTTCTCTTGGCGTCTTAAATTTACCTCGAAAAACCAGGCATAAGCCTTAGCCGTGTATATGGGGATCACTCTTATCATGGCATAAACAAATTGAGGAATCATTGTCATAGGAGATTTGAAATTGATCATTAAGGGCCTTAGCTGGCTTAGCAAAAGATCCCACCCAACCCTCCAACGCATACATCAAATAATTGAAGCGAAGGATATTAAATTTCCTTCAATTGTTTATTTCCATGTCTACTGTCATCAGAATGGTGAGGTTGATTCTCTAGCAAAAGAAGCTCAAAAAATTGATCAAGATTCTCTAAGAGTCAATGGAACTATATCTACCCAATTCCTATCGTACTCTCATGGCTGATATATTAAGGCATATGGATGGAAAAAAAGGGTATGTGTTTGACATGACCCTCAACCATCTCATCATTGGAAACATGCACATGACTATTCATCACAAACCCACCTCTCTTCTCCCACGGATGTCGTGGAGCACTTGGAATAGGCTCCTTATCTCCTTCATGCCTTGTTTTGTTTCCCCCCTATCCTTTTCTACGCTTTCATATGGGATTTTGCTTGAGCCTAGCATCATATTGCATAACCAAAGTCATTGTTGATGCGTGTCCATCTAGATGGGTTACAATTATGGAGTTTGGGTCTGGCTTCACGACCACTCCTATCGTCAAATAAGTTTGTTGGCATTGCATTTATGTGTGCACACATGGACCCTATGGTGAAATGATTTTAGAGTACTTCAACACAACCGTAAGCCATTTACTGTGAATTGGCTCCTAGACTTCTCAAAACTCAAGAGTGTAGTTAGTTCTCTTTGTGGAATTCCTAGTATTTGCTTCCATTCCTTCGACGTTCTAGTATTCTTTGTCATTCAAATACTTCCAACATCAAGCACTCCATGTGACACCACAACTAACCGCTACGTCACTATTCAAATTATGAATTGAGAATATGAAAGGAAAATTGAAGCTTTAGGAGCAGGAGATGGCAACCCTCCGGGAATCCAATGCTTAATTGGAAAAATCACTCCAAGATAATGAAATGAAAAGGGATAAGGAGATTGCTATTGTTTTGAGAAAAGTTAATTGACATTCAGAGCAAATTCCTTCGCTTATTCAGGAAATTCGAGAAGGGAAGCTAGGCCACACTTAATGCTAAGCAATGACATCTTCCATGGGATCACAAGTCTCTTGTGAAGTCCTATAGATAGTGGGTCAATAGATGGAATGCAGAAAGTGGGAGGAACCTCAGACAGAGGTGGATAGAGCCTTGAAACTAAACTAAATCAGGTCATATGCACTGTAAATTTGTCTTTTTGTTAAGATCTTATGTTCAACTTTACTCATGGAAGACTGGGTTTTTTTATCATATATGAAGCAACAATCATAGATATACTATTGTGCTTCCCCTTTGTTTTTTTCAAAACTTACCATGCATCTAGGAAACTTGTTATGAATCTCGATTGTTTCAACGTTGCTGCATCTCTTCTTTTATAATTAAAAAATAATCGTTTTTGTTTAAAAAAAATAATATCACCTCAACTACAAAACCATTATTGAGTACCAAGAGTAAGAGAGTGATACCTACACTTACCTGTAAGTGAGCTCTGGTTGTATAGGCTCATGTTATAATGATATGGGGACATACATCACAAAGGTTAGTAGCTTTAGCAAGAAGGGGTAGCAACACTAACTCTTGGCAAAAGGACATAGGTAGGCTCAAAAGAAAGGGAGGTAGCATTGCTAGGATAGTTCTAGTAAATGTAAGGAAAGATAGGGAAATGTTAGGGTGGACTTGGTGAACGTAAGAGAAGAGAGGCAATGATATTAGAGAAGACATAGTTAAGGAAAGAGAAGAGAAATGGTGATGCTAGGGTATACCCAACAAAGGCAGGATAAGAGAGGTGGTGATGCTAAGGTAGAACCAACAAAGGCAAGAGAAGAGAGGTGGCTTCATTAGGGCAGACCTAGTGAAGGCAAGACAAGAGAGACAATGACACTAGGGAAAACCTAGCAAACACAAGAGAATAAATGTGGTGATGCTAGTATGGTGTTGGGAAAAACACGAGGCGACATATGTTGGCAAGGAGCCAATGCAAGCATAGAAGGAAATATACACCAGCCTAATGCCTAGAGTGAGAAAAGGAGGAAACACATTAACATGGAGCTAACGTGGGCCTAAAGGCACCACACTCCAATTAGGGACAAAGTGTGAGAAAGGGAGGTGGCATACATCAATCCAAGACATAGTTGAGAAATGAAGGTGACGTAATTCAACAGGAAGTTGATGCAAGCACATAGGAGACCAATACCAACCATATACTAGTGAGGGAAAGACAATCATAGAAGCAAACATCAACTCTATTGAGGTAAGAGATGGCCAATGTTAACAATGGGAGTTCCAAGATGGCCCCATAAAGGTTCCATTGAGGACAAGTCTTCATTTAACTTGGTAAACCCATATTAAAATAAGGGAACCTTCCAAAGTTAGAAAAGTCATCTCAGACTAATGGTGAAAGCCTATGTTGATAGTTCTACTTTAATGGCTCGATTAACCCAAGACTACTCCACCATTGAGTTTCTGGTGCATAACCACATAAGGCATTGGAGAAACTTTAGGGTATAAAATAGGCATCCTAACGAAAATATTCAGTAGAGTGTATGCCACATCATACTACAATATATGTGTTATCTAATAAAGGTGAATCTATATTTTCTAATTAATGGTGGTTTCCATGTGAGCTAGGTCGATGTAGAGTTACGATAAGAGGGTCAAAAATAATAATGAAACATTTAGATTCTTGTGCATACACAATAAATGATATAGTATTAAAACAATTTAATTCATATAATATTTTATTGAATATCAATTAAAATTTATTATATGTACAACTAATATTTTGTATATTTAATATTAAATTTAAAACTAAACAAAATAAAAATTTAATAAATATAACTAAATAATATAATAATGTTAAAAAACAATTAAATTATTATTCATTTATATAATCCTTTAATATTTTGTATATTTAATATTAAATTTAAAACTAAACAAAATAAAAATTTAATAAATATAACTAAACAATATAATAATGCTAAAAAAATTTAAATTATTATTCATTTATATAATCTTTATAGTTATATGATAATAGAAAGTACACGTTCACAAATGTACATTAGAGGAAAATTGAGATAAGTTTTAAGAGAATGTATTTTATTGGATAAAACTTAAGTACATTTTTCAAGTATAGAAAATAGAAATATATTTTTTCACATATTTTCAATTTAGTTTACCTTACTATAAGTTTACTAAAAGTATAAGTGTGGGTACTTATTTGTAACATCCCTAGTTTTACTCCCTGTAAATTATAATGTAATTGTGCAAATGCGATTTAGGCTGGTGAGCGAGTATGTTTGGATCGAAAAGCCTATAATGGCTAATATGGTCGAGGGTTGAGCTATGTGAATTGTACATTGAAATCATTAATAAAAATAAATCGTTGGTTGTGATATGAGAGGGGAAATAATGATGAGGGGTTATGATTCCATAAGAAAGAGGGCTAAAGGGGGGTCCAAGTTGGGGTTCCACATGCCTAATAATCCAAGCCATTTTATTATTAATGTTTACCTCCTTTGAATTATCAAAACATCTGTTGAATGAATGTAATATTGGTTGGTGGGAAATGGCATATCACTATTTATGACAACATGGCTTGAGTACAACCACTTTTTGGGAAATGTGAGAGTCAAAGCTTGCATGAGAGAAAAGAAAATTCGAGCTGGTATTGAGGAGTTTTTACAAGTAGTTTTTGGGATTGTGGGAGGGATCTTGGTGCTAGTAAAGAGATCCAACCATGTTGTGCATGAAAACAACCATGAGAGGGCTGAGTTTTGTGCCAAGAATCAATTTGTATGCATGTAAGTGTATTTCCTATAGAGGAAAGTCATTCAAGAGCACGTGGGTGGCTATTGTGAGCACTCCAAAATCACATCTAAGAATTCCTAGAGTTCCCAACTGTGAGATTTCCTGGCCAACCTTGTGTTGGAGCCCTAGAAGGAAGTGGGATAGCCTAAGGGACTATGTGCTAGAGAAGGGGATCCCATTCCTTGGGTTGTGCAGGTCGAGGAGAAAGAGAGCTAATGGATTGGAATTGTTGTTGGAGTTAGAAACTGATTTTCGGCTATTGTGTGGATAATGGACAACCAAGAGGGATAAACCTCCTTGTGGATTAATAGCCATAGCTCGGGGGTGGATTTTTGTTGAGAGTAATGGAACAAAAAGCCTATGGTTGGGAGAAAATGTCCTTCGTACGTAGCCAGTTGGTTCTTCCATAAAAAGAAGAGTGTTCTATTCTATTTTTTATTGTTAATTCCACTGAGGCCTCCATCCATGTCGTCAGGGGTGAATGGGATCTCCCTGAGGGGCATCGGGGCTTCCCAATTGAGGAAGAGATTCCTTCGTAAATCCATGAGCCAAATTCCATTCATCCCCGGGAAAATTTGGCAGCCAATTCTCGGATGATCAACTCCAAATGATTTTCGACTTGCGAGGGGCGGTGAAAGACCAACAATTTAGACAAGAGATTGTTCTCAGAAGGGTGAATGCTCTTTTTGACACTCTGTCAAGTGAGCATGTTCGTTCAAGATTCCCAACCTGTCGACAACCATATGTAGTGGTTTCGACATGGCATGAGCCTCCCTCGAACATGGATGAATCAAGAAATTTTAGATAATAGTTTTTTATCTCATGATAGTTTTTCTTTTTCTCAGTAGATGTAGGCTTAGACCCTGCTATTATCTAGGATTTGTGTATGATCTTTTTATACTTTCAAAAACTCTATCTCTTAAACTTCAGATAATGATGAAAATCTTAAAGGGCTCTTCTTGCTAGTTTTGGTTTCCATTTTACTGGCAAGCCATCTACCAAACCCTCCACAGTTATGTATGGATTGAATTTTTTAGGTACTACTAAACTTAAGCTTACAAAAAAATGGTCAATTCCACTGTGTAATCATTTTATGTGAATGTTGTGTTTTATTTAGTAGATGCATTCATGTTTTTATAATGTATGTTGATTGCACGAGTGTGTAAATCATGTTGCACGGAATTTAGTTTAATGGGTATCAAGGGATTTTGTTTATGCCTAGTAAAGAGGACATTACACATTGGATGCAAAATTTAATTTTGCATCCAATGAATACCCCACACTTGATACTTTTAGTGAACCTACATAGAGATAAAATGAAAATAAGAGGAAAATGAATTTCTATTTTTCCTTCCAAAACATTCAACATAATTTAATATACTATTTATTATTTATTTTAAATATATTAATAATATAAAATACTTATCATATTCCAAGTGGCATTATTTCAACAAGAACCTGATTATGATCTTAATAAATGAGATTTTGTTTTTTAATGAGTAGTAGTGACAATATAAAATACACCATATTTAGTATTCCAAGGATATCTAGCATATCTCAAGAATCTCTCACCAAGATCTTAACCAATGTGAGGTTTATATGTACAATGAAATAATAATAAGATTCATAGTCATGTTTGACTTATATAACAACAACTCAATCATTATCATTGACCCAATTTCTTGAAATTTTATTGGTTATTGAATTTCCTACTCAACAATGACCTTTTTTATCTTATGAGGCCCATTTTACACCCCAAATTTTCTCTAATGGTTGGCTCAATTCTTGTTTAAAAAAAAATGGGTTGTTTTAGGGCAATTTTTGGCTCATTGTAATATAATTCTAGTTAAGGAATCTAATTTAGGTTAACAAATATGTTGAAGTTAATACAATGAGAGTTAGAGGTGCAACTCTAAACATTTGTTGGTTTTACCGGTTAAGGGCTTCCAAGGTAAATTTATGAGTACTATGTGTGAATGTTATTGTTTTCCTTTTTGTTTTAAAAAGAATCTTTGTGTGCATTGCTATACTATAAAGGTTTAAAACATACAACAAAAGGTTTATTTATTATCGAAAAATGGTACATTAATAATCCACAACAATGTCAATTATATGCAAATACTCAAGGAAACTGAAGATATGGTAAAACACAATCCTTGCAACAAATATGACTTCCTCATCACTATCCCACATACAAAAGATACCATATAATAAGTAACAATATATATATAGATAATAACACAAAGTGTTCATGTAATTGTTAGAATTAATATTATTAACATCAATTAATATGTTCATATAACTTAAAATAAAAATTATTAACATCAATGTATATGCTCATATAACATAAATTGTACTACATTTTGCCCACTGTGAAAAAATACATAATCATCACCTTCTCCCAACTCAAGTTGTTTCCTAACATCAAATAAACTCCAATTTTATTCCATTGTCAATGACTTAAATAATTTCCCATTTTTTCTAATATCAATTAATATGCTAAGAGAAAGTGTCACATCATCATCATCATGTTCTACTAGAATCCAATTCAATTGACTTAATTTACAAACATATCTCCATTGATGAGGGCCTAATAGTTAAGAACATGTGTTTCCTCCTAAGAGGTCACAAGTTCAAATCGATAGGGGGTAGGGTATGTATACCTCTGTAAACTTTAGTAGTCAAATCGTTCCACGGAGGGGGTCCCTTGTCCCACAAACAAGGGGATCTCATACACCAATTTGGTGTCTGGCTTGACCGTGACCTTAAAATTAGATTATTATTATTATTATAAAGTTTATCTTGATAACCAATAGATACAATATTATATGTGACATCACATCTAATATGACTATTAAAATCATCTAATACATTGCAATATTATTAACAAATTGAAACATACATAGCAACTCACTTGAATGAGATATTGGCATGATATACCCTGCATTTTGTTTGTTCTCCATGTTTGTCATGGACTCTTATATCCCAACCATAATATAACATATTTAATAATAATTCCTCAAAAGGTGTTGATGTTGCATATGTTGTATTTGTTTGTCTTGGAGATTCTTCATTCTTAAAAAAATATGGAAACACCAAAAAAGGGATGAAGATGCTTTATTACACACTTATGCCCCATTTTCCTTCAATCCAAGTTTTACCTCAGAATATAGCTTATAATGAAAAAAAGGTTATATTTGCATTCTCTATATTTGGAGTTCTCCAAATGCTTTAACTTTTTTTGGAAGTTGTTGAGGGGTTTGGATTCCTAATGCTCAATAGTATGGATTAAACCCAAGGAAGAGACTCGATTAGACTCTTCCCTTTTTAGGATGGAATAGTCCTCCATGTTAATGAGTTGAAACCATTCAATGGAATTTATGAACTAGTTAAATATATTCTCTATTTTTAATGTTTTATTATTTATGTGTTAAGTATTAATATTAAATCTAATCTAGAGAGCTTCAAGAAGTCTATTATTAAAGGATAAGAAGAATTATATTATTAAAGGATAACCTTCATGAACAATGAATGAAAGTGATTTATAGGTTTTAATTCTCCTAAAAATAATTCTACCGAGGGGTATTATTGTAAGAGAGATTTCCAGGAAAAACAAAAAGATAAAAATTATGTAAATAAAACATTGCACCTCACCATCATGTGTGTATTTGAAAATGATTAGTAAAGCATGAAAAACTATTTAGTGAAGATAATAAATATCAATTCATTCAACAACACAAAATATATTGGCAAATTCAAATCCTTAGTAGATGCCAAAGACGTAAATTTAAAAGTAGAATAATCCAAAAAAAAGAAAAGAATGGATGCACATAAATATTTAGCAACAAAAGGATCCCTTGAATCCAAAAAGAGTTTATGAATTAATCTTGAAATAATTCAGAGCTACAATCCTTCCAACCA